>APFE030268969.1:27795-56413 GCA_000404065.3 Pinus taeda | reverse complement strand
CAAAACAGTCACACATTAGCAAAGCTCACTTGATCATTCTTAATGACATCTAATGTAATGATCTGGGTGGTTTTACATTGAAAATGAGGCAAAAGAGAGAGGTAAGTGATGAAAAACAGTAGGTAATAGTGGATGATGAGGTGTAAGTTAGAGGCTCTACACTAGGCTACACTAACTTTGAGCTGGCTGGATTTTTTAGCTTGTCTCCTCTCCTAACATAGGGCACAACCACCAGGGGCATCTAATTCGTCAAAGTCGTTAGGGGATTATTGCACCTGACCTAGGCTACACTAGCTTTGAGCTAACTGGATTTTTTAGCATGTCTTCTCTTCTAACATAGGGCACAACCACCAGGGGCATCTAATTCGTCAAATTCGTTAGAGGATTATTGCACCTAACCTAGGCTACACTAGCCCTGAGTTGACTGGATGTTTTAGCAGGTCTCCTCCCCTAATATAGGGCACAACCACCGGGGATTATTACACTTAACCTAGGCTACACTAGTCCTAAGCTAACTAAATTTTTTAGCATGTCTCCTCCCCTAACATAAGGCACAACCACCCTATAAAATTTGATCTTAGGTGGCCTTGCTAATAAAAACCTTCCTCAACCAATTATGCTAATAAAATTTGACAATTATATTTTGATTTTAAATAAAATTATATTGTTTTATAATTTAAATTATATTTATAATTATTAGTCACTGCCTACGGCAATGCAGGGACTATAGAAATTGTTCCAGCGTTGGCTGGAGATTAATTCATGGTTTGACCACGAGAATTTTCTCAATTGTGCTTTTTAACCAAACTTTAGGATTCACAATTTTCTTCAATCAAATTTTCAACCAATGTTTTGAGTTTGCCCTCTTATTGCAAACCTCACGTGCCCCAATGTCATTTAAACACAGTGAGGTGTTTTATCCAAAGTTGTAATGTCATTTAAACGTGATGAGTTATTTTATCCAAAGTTGTATTTAAAGTGTGGTCTTGAACAATGGTTGGCAAATTCATTTTATACAAACTTTGGTCAAACTTTGGTTGCCAACTTAAACTAGAAAGTTTTATAGAAAGTTTGCAACGGTTGGCAAATTCATTTTATTAACCAAACTTTGGTTGCCGACTTAAACTAGAAAGTTTTATTTTGTGACAAGCTGCCAAGCTACATGCAATTGTGTTGACTTGAAAGTTTTATAGAAATTTTGCAAAGGTTGGCAAATTCATTTTATTAACCAAACTTTGGTTGCCGACTTAAACTAGAAAGTTTTATTTCGTGACAAGCTTCGTGACAAGCTGCCAAGCTGCATGCAATTGCGTTGGACTTGATTCAACCATCTACCCATTACCTTAGTCATGGAGTTTCTCAAGAGTCTCAAGAACCAATTACGATTTACGCCAATCGACCACTGCAATTGATTTTTGCAGACATTTCATGACTGCAACAGATTTTTGCAATTGATTTTTGCAGACAATGCATGACTGCAACTGATTTTTGCCAACATTGTAAGACTTATGGTATAACGCGTAGAGCGGGTCACCCACAAAAGGAAGAAAAAGATAGTGACCTGCCAAAAAAGAAAACCAAAAGGTAAATTGCAATTTTCACCATAAGTTTCAGTTCAGTTCCTATGCAAGTTGTTTCACCAAAAATTTCAAACCAAATAGTAAATTGCAATTTTCACTTTAAGTTTGTTTCAGTTCTCCTATGCAAGTTGTTTCAAATTTCAAACCAAATAGTAAATTGCAATTTTCACTTTAAGTTTGTTTCAGTTCAGTTTCAGTTGCTATGCAAGTTGTTTCATTTACAATTTCAGACCTATACAAGTAGTTCTATTGATTTTTGTTTAGTTTCTTGCATTTCTAGCAGTTTCGTTGTAATTATATATATATAATATATATAACTATTATATTATATATATATATATATATAAGCACTCTGTAATAATAAATTGGGCAGAAATTTCATGCACATTCAAATTCTCTATTCTACAGGTACTTCAACTCTCAATTCTTTAAATTCTTATTTTCTACGGTGTAACTTCTTATAATTTGTGTTATGCTTATTCAAGCAGTGGCCATACCATATAATTTAGCTAATCAAATCTTGGAATAAATGAATGATTGAATAATTTTTTTTATTTAAAATATTATGCCAAGTACCGACAGATTATCAATAATCCCAGAATGAATAAAATATTGGCATACAACAAATTCAAAACTCATTTCAAACTTACATTTAATTAGATGAGCTTACCAGAACACTGAGCACGGAGTTTGATTTACTGCAGCAAAGTTAGGAAATCCCACCCACAAGATAATAAAAAAAAACAAATATAGACTTGATCTATGTAAACGTCCATATGCATAAAGGCTGACAACCTCACCATGAAGCAGCTTCAAAAAAGCGTTTCTTAGGTTGTCGCTGCCTAAGGGTATGTAGATCCCCTCCATCGCAAAACTCCATGACCAGGCAAGAAAACTTTGAACTTATCTGTTCGAAATGAGAATACAATATCCGTAAGAATGAATGATCTAAACAAGAAAAAATCTCTGAGATACTTATTCTAAGAGACTCAATCTTGTTTTCCAGTGACCCTTTATCCATTACTTTCATTACGGTTGCTTCCCTTCAACTCTGCTAAGTAAACACTCCCAATATCCCCACTTCCCAAGAGCTTGAGAAACCTAAAATGACTCAAATCCAAAAAGCCATCTTTGACTTTTATGGCCTGAATGGCATCCCATCTTCGATCATTCCCTTTATGCAGTCCGTTTAGAGCACTGCTCAAACTATTGCGATTACTTTCATTGTTGTCACTAACATTGCTTCTGTAGTTGGCCATGCTCAGGCTACTCTTCCCACTTTCAGCACACTCAAGCCTTTCGTTCTTGAGATTGTCAACAGTTTTTCATTCAGAAATATTTGACTCTGCACCATGCCATCTCTTACCCTCCCATTAAAACTACTCTTGACACCACTAGAACCAATGATGGTGCTTCTTAGACTGCTCTTGAAATCTTGAAACTTTCAACAATGCGTGATGGTGCTGCTCCGACTTCTCTTGAAGCTTTCATCAATGTTATCACATGTACTGAGAGTCCCACACATTGGAACACATGAATCAATGCTCTTATCTCTAGCTGACTCTATCCACACCATGTTGCGGTTACAATTTTTAATTTACAAAATCAATTATTTATCCTGCTACTACTGTTGCTACATTAGTTGGGCTGAACGTAACAGAAATGGACGACTTTGAGAGAAGCTCTAGCCTCAGGCCATGAAGATAGAATCTAAAAACAAGTACCCAGGTTTAGCATGGGATTCTAGAATGACAGGTGGACTACATGCTCGCTTCACGTGTCCATCTATGATAGTTGTTTGTATTTCATTTTATTTTTTTATATATATTTTTATTGTTTATTAACTTTTTAATTGTTTTATTCCAATGCGACATGTAACAGACGTAAGAGCCGGTGTGCATGGATGACTCGTGCATAATAAGTGAGCTAATCAAAATCATAATCATTTGTTGCTTGTGTATTATGATGTTGAAAAAAGGAGAGCTGGCGAATGATGGAATTGTTTCAATTTTTTACAACTTGACATTCTAAAGTTACAAAGTCTTCAATCCCTACCTCAATTTTTTTTTTAATAATCACCATGTTAAAATAAGCATGTTTAGGTCAATACTTCTTTCTTCAATATTCTCTGAATAGTACTTTTCTCACATCTTTATAATTTCCCACTGAGAGCTAGAATCTGCAATTTTTTTTTTATCTTAAAGTTTGTTTGCCTCTGGATCGCCGTGAAGGTCCAACAACCATAGTTCAATCAAGTACTTTGGGTTGTACTAGCGTTTACACAGATATTTTAATTAGTGGGTCTCTCTTTTTATGTTTGAAATAATTGCTTTCAATCAAAATTCTGCAAAATTTCTTATCTACTAAATACTAAAGCTGCCTGTTCATGTTCAAATCAAGTCTCTAGATTGTTTTAAGATGCATCAAACGATTGTGGATATGGATATGGAGAAGCAGGGTCTCTGTTTATATTATAACATTGCATTGTTGATATATAATAGTGTCCCAAACTCTGAAACTACTAATATAAAGTATTTCAAATAATGCAATAGTTATCAGAACTTGGCATCTCTTGCATTGTAATATGATTAATATTGGTATATTTCAAGAGATATACATCGCATAAGGATATTTCAAGCACTGTAATAGCTACCATAATCTGACATCCCAAGTAGAGTAATGGATCTAAGAACTCTGTGCAGGTTATAGGTGTAAAATGTGCACGTGTGTGTCATTGGGCATAAAGAAAGACTAGAATTGGGACGAGTTGCCGATCAAATTGGGCTGTTGGAGCACTTGTGCATTGAAGCTCTGATTCCTTATAGATACCGGATACAAGTAGCATGCATGCATGATGGAAGTTGACCAGAAACTCATATGCAAAATGGAACCACAACTACGTGGAGTGCATTCATAGTCTCTTATAGGCAGGGATTGCCGCTACGCAGTTGCCCTTGTTAATGTTATGCGGGGAAATAGTGATGATGATATATATATTTATTCAAGATTCCCCACTCAAAAGACACCGAATAACAAATCCTTCGTATCGAATGAATAGCGGCCACACTTCTCTTACTCATTAAACTTGACATCCTATCCATGACAATTGACATCCTATCCATCACAATTATGAGAAATTTAATATTCAAAGGCTATAAATTTAAGGCAAAGGCAAATGTATTCGAAACATATATATGGCCCTCAAATATTTTATGACTTTTGAGTGGAGTGAGCGAATACTACTCTTGACATGAATTGATTAAGATGGGTGGCATTGCGTGTTTAACAATGGGCATGTTCTTTTTACACGCACACATTGCGAGAGGTTCAAAACTATGATATTTCATTATTCATTGTTTAAGGTTTAACACAATTTGAGGTTTGAGGTCCATGCTTTGGTGGTGTTCTTTTACATACAAATTTTGAGAGGTTCACAAATATCATCTTCTATCATTGTGTTTAAGGTTTAACCCAATTTGAGGTTCAAAATCATCATCTTAAGGTTTAACCCAATTTGAGGTTCAAAATCATCATCTTGATTCTTTTGGTGTTTATGATTTAATGTTTACGACAATATGTTATAATTTGTATTTTTTTAATATTTTAGTTAAAAACTAAAATCTTAAATGTTTGGAATATTTTAATTAAATAGATAAATTAATCAAATTATATATATATATATATATGGAAGTCAATATAAAATATAATATATATATAATTGGAAGTGTATATATTTATATATATATATATATATATATATATATATATATATATTACATTTTAAAGAATTTAAGGTTTGATAAAGTGAAAACTAAATTTTGGTTTCTAAATTATTTATACTCTAAAAAAGACCCATAAAGATCGAAAACATAAGTAGTCATGATCCTCTAGAGTTTATAGTTGCTCAAAAATGGAAAAAAAAAATAGTAGCAAAGAATAATATAAGCAGAGGAATAAAAGTAAAACTAACCATATACCTCACATTGTCAATATAAAAGCAAGACAACAACTTAAATAACTTGTTAGGAAGGCCAAGGGGGAGAGTTGGATATATTAGAAGCCTCTGAGTCCTCCATGAAGAAGGGTTGTTCATTCATCAAATCCTTGATGATGATTGGATTAGTACTGGTGCCATCTAACGTAGCAGAACCCATGAACTTGACCTCTTCCTATTTTCCAACGCCAATGCCAAAAACTTTGAAACTGATACCAAAAACAACGTCGCAAAGAATAGTAAATCTAATGTCAAGCCTCCTAAGATGATCAACAAACTTGGAGACATAATAAAGATCAAGCAACCTCTTCCTTTCCAAAATGAGAACAAGAAGCATTTTAGCTAACCCATAGAACCCCATGGCATAGAACACCTTTGTGTCCATAGACCTAGAAAAACTTGTATCCTCCACCAAATCCTGAATTCAGCCACAATATAATTGGTCGAGTTATGATGGTGCTTGATATAACTAATAAACTCACCAATGCAAACTTGAGTATCATGGGAGGCGGATTGTAAGTACCTTTGTATGGCTCTGAGCGCAACCCTCTCGACCCCCCAACCCTAATAACATTGAGATGCACCTTAATAGGAGAGCCTATTCCATTTCAAACTATGGAAAACACCCATTTTACTCAACTCAAGGTTTCCAAGGTTGGTCATAATAGATAAGTTGCATACACAAAACAAATGATTCCCAATAGAAGTGATAGAGGTCTTAAAACTACATCAAGAGTGATAGATGGAAGGGGCAGCATTGAGACTTCACAAAATCCAAACCAAAGAATCAGAACCATTGTGTATGAAGAAAAATAAGGAGTGTATAAACCCCACAATAAATGTATCCCAGCTAAACTGCAAACATAAAATGATTGTATCCCATAACCTATTGGCTAACTAAACCAGGAAACTAATTGACTAGATATCTCAAAACAAAAACTAAATCCAAGCCAACCAAAACTAGAGGGGTACCTAAATTCGACATGAGACAAGGGAATGGTACATAAGAGCCCAAACTCCCTCTTCAAACCATAATGGTTGTTGTACCTATCATTTCACTTCCAAAAGACATGACTAAGGAAGAAGTGGACTAAGGAGCTATCACTACGTCATTTCATCATCGTCACCTCACAAAACCCTCATAACTCTCACATTAGTTCTCATGATCACAAAGGACAACTGTGGCTGTCGTGAGTCACCTAAAATTAAATGTAACCATAAAAAAATTGTGTTTGTAATATCCCCAATACTTAACCCAATTGATATTGTAGTTGTTATTAATTATGTTATTGATCCCTATACGGGCATGGAAATGTAAATGGGAAAAAGATCCATAATAATTATACTTATAATATAAATACCAGTTGATGAAGCATTGAAGCCTTGATATGATACAAACCCTTTTTATTTGGTGGAGTCCTTGGATATTTCAGGTTCATATGACCTCAGCCATAGCCCTGGTCACCTAGCTGACACAAGGGCCATGACTTAGTGGTACTAGAGTAGAGTCTTTCTGAGAATATTGGGCTGTCAAAGATTTTGGAAATGCACATTATATGGGAGTTAGTGATATGGAATGACTCTAATATCACAATTGATCATTGGACGGGGACTCATGTGGGAGTGATGCATGTCCCAAGGGATTCCACATGGCCCAAGGGTTTCCAAATGGTTGTATGAATGATGATGTGTCCCTTTAAGGGGTGAGTTCTTCAAATATGCATAAATTTGTGCGAGAAGCTCAAAATGAGATGAAATTTATATATTTGGAAAGCTCTCGATAAGTAGAATATGATGGTGGTATCAAAATTGTGATTTGTGTTAACAAAAAAAAAAGAGGATTTTTGGATAACCTCACCTTTATAATGTACCTTAAAGGTTGACTCTAGATTATGCCCCACTACCCTAATAAGGCATTAGAGGGTTTGTTACAATGTCTAAAACAACCTCTTGAAGCCTCCCTCACACCCCATACAAAGGTTAATTTAATAAATTGTATTGTTAAAATTGTATACATTTTTTATTAATAATAATTAGAACAAAATAATTAATATGGTTAAATTGATAAAAATATTTGATTAATAATAATACTAGAATTATTAATAGTAATCAAAATATAATTTTTATCGTAGATGTAATGTTAAAATAACATAATATTTATGATGTAAAATTTAATTTTATTTAATTTAATACCACACATATTTGACACAAAACAATGTAATTGTTAATTTAATTGTTACACCTAAATTATGAAATTTGATGAGAACACAACAAAGATATGAGACTAAATTGTCTCAAAGTTATGAAACACAATACCAATGTTACACTAAAGATATGTAAAAGCTTCATATTTTGATGATATTATAAACGTCATGCAAAAAGCATGTATTCAATGCAAAATTGACGTTGAAGAAAACTCTAAAAGTTGATACGCTGGGGAAATTGATTTGTACTACGTGGCAAAATGGATATTCATGATGCCCATTCCGTCATTGACATGTCACTAAAAAAACATCAAAAAATGAGATGTTGGGGTGACACTTAAATCGCAAAAACACGGTAGAGCAACATCTTCAAGTAGCGATCATATTAACACATTTTCTAACCATTACTTTTTTATATAAGGTATAAGATTTCAATCACCTTTTACATCCTTCAATAACACAAAAAGAAACACTTCTCTATTTTAAGTTGTAGGGATATTTTTATCATGAGAGATGTGTCTATAGAAATCCTAAATGAAGGTTAATCAATGCTATAAATTAGAAAAGTAAGTAAAAGAATGAGGAGAACGTAAATCATTATGCATAAGTTGTAAGGGAGTCCATGAATGTCAAAAAACCTCTATTTTAAATATCTTGATCATAATTTCTAAAAGGATGTATAAGAAAAGCATTATCATTATATGAAATGAAAGGAAGATTAGTGACCATATTATGCTTACATGGTTGTAATAGCAAGGGGTAGTTTAAATGGCCAAAGGTTATTCATAGTGTCATTATGACAAATAAAAAGTAAAGGAAGATATAATGATCCAAGATGGTTAAACTTGTACAACTTGGCAATATCATAAATGTTTCCTATTACTACAACATGTTTAGTATCTTTTGATTATTTAATTACAACTTAGTGAGAAAATAAATTTGTAGTTTACGCCAAATGAGGTGACGCCTTATCAGCCTCAGATAACATGACAATACATTGGCATCCACCCTCAATCTACCCTACCTAGCTTGGACAAATGGCGGGTAAAGGTAATAGGAAAATCATGCATCCCAAAAAAAATTGGTTCGTGGCAACTAGTGTAGAGCTTCATTCAACCATGGTGGTAGTTTTTATTCTATCTACAAGATTATTCAATGTGTACTGTAAACTTGTGCTTGTCCACTATGAAGCAAAAATGAGGAAATTTTCTAGATAGTTTGAAATCTCATGCTCCTTTGGAATTGGATTTTCTAGTCACTTGGAATAGGGTAAGATATTTTCTCTATTTAATTCACTTTTTCACTTTTTATCATTGTTTGGTTTTTCTTTGGTGTGAAAGTTGAGTGTATTCCCTTGTCCTTTGGGCTCCATCCTTTCTCAATTCCTTGCTAGTCTGGGATATCCATCAAGTTTTGTCATGTCCCCCTCCTCTGGCTTATCATAGCCATCACAAGAAGATAACCATCACAAGAAGATTTTTCCTTTGTTGTTTATCCTGCTTCATTTCAAATTTTTGTTTGAAAATTCCACCCTTCCATTACTTTATCCATTCTCTTTTTCATTCAAGAAACCTCACTAGTTCACCCTTCTCTTCCCCTATAGTAGTATAACACCCCTCTAACACTATCATTGCCTCTCAGATTAGTCACCTCTTGCCAACCTATTCTCACAATTTTTTGTTTATTTACCTCCCTCTTTTACTTACGTCACCTCCTCATCCCAACAATTTAATCATTGATACATCATCAAGAATGCAAGACAACAAAGTAGATCCAAGACTAGTCGCAGATGCCTCCTTTTCAGCAGGGATAAGATTAATGTGGAAAAATTTGTTGCCATATATTGGGAGGAAACACCTCAAGGTCCTAAAAATAAAATTAACTTGGCAGAAGAAGAAGAGTTGAATGATGTTTTTTTTATGTAATAACCCTTATAAAAAAAATTCTAGAATATAATTTCTTTTAATTCAAATTTGTGGCATGAAATTTTTATCTCAAAACTCCATAGAACCATACAAATTTCACAAATAGAAAATATCAACAATAAAATATGCAAACCCATAAAACGTTGCAATTTCCAACACCAATCTATTGAAGGAGTACTCAGAGGAATTTTACATCATTGTTTTTGCAATGGAACCTGACAATTGAACTTTAGAAGGATGCTTTCCAAACATTGGATTAACAAGACCCACCTACTATGGACTTGGACAAGAAACGTGGCCCAAAAATGCAATTATTCATTATAGCTTAGAAGAAAGACCCAGCCTCTGATCCAACCTCCTTAATCCAACAATTCGCTCACCAATTGTCTTAGAAAGTCAACTCCAAATCAATATGGTAATGCAGCCCTTGAGAAAGATAAATTTTCCTTGGAGAAATTATGGAATTTTGCCTCTCAAATAGGAAATTCATCCCTAGCATTGAATAAACTTGAATTCTATTATTCTACTCCCAAAGGTTAGCAATTCATATTAGATAATTTTGGTCCCTTCAACTCTAATTTTATTGTTCATTTAGCACTACTCGATTTGCCCTAGAATGTGGGAGTTCGTCCCAACTGTGGTATGGAATTTAGACCTAGTGAAAACCCACAAACCTAGCCTTGTAAAAACACAAATTTGACCTAGAAAAATGTGGAACTTGGCCTAAGTGAAAACCCCATGATTTCATCCTGGAAATATCACAAAAGTTTCCTAAAAAATAATACAAATTGGCCCAAAATATTGTGGAACGTGCACTCAATGGGAACCCCACGATTTTAACCTTGCAAGGTCACAAATCCAACCTACAAAATAAGACAACTCAACCCATAATAATTTGGAATGTGATCTTAGTGGAAACCCCACAATCTCAACCTTGCAAGGACACAAATTCGACTATCAACAATTATTCTAAATTTCAACCCAAACAATTATGTTACTTTTAGCCGCAACAAATTCATAAATTTGGGTTGCAATTTAAGACAAATCTATGCATGCAATTCAATGTACTCAAAATCACGAAATCAACTCCTGAAATATAATAAACTCAACCCTTGAAATTAAATGAGCTCGACATACACACTTAATTTTGGAATGATCCTCCCTAAATAGACTTCTCAGCCACAAGCTCAACCTACAACAGAATAATTGGCTAGGGTGTGTCTTTCAACACTAAAACCAATGATCTTCAATTAGGTTGTGTCTTTCAGCACCAAAATTAGAAATATTAGTGTTTCCCCTTTTTTCAGCAACTCTTAGAGCTCCTTGTCAATTTCCTCAATAATTTCTTCTCATGTCCTCTCTCTCTATCTCCTTAACCCTTTCAATAATAATTTCCTCCTCCAAAAAACATGGGTCACCTAATTTCTTGAAAGTGACTTTTTACCCATTTTATTTAATTATTATTTATCTTATTATGCTTACCCCTTTATTTTCCCTATCAATAGCCCATGTGATCTAGGTAAGCCATGACTCAATCTCCTTTTTCTTATAAGGTCCAGAAAGGGACATTATAGTCCTCCCTTCCTAAAATTTTCTTGTCCTCAAGCAAATTCTATCCAATACCAAGATCGAAAACAAGTCGGTTAAAAGCTTTGGCAACAATTTGCTACATCATCTCAATATTTCCTAATTCAATAGTGTTTCTACCTATCACCGTGCCATGAAGCAAACCCTATAACCCTACTCCCATAAAAACTCTCGATGAGGTTGAAGAACATAACTCTTCATGAGGGTCACTATTTCACTATATTTTTGTTGGATCTCTTATTGTTGTTTTATAAAGAGTGACTATGTTGTCTTGCGAAACCAACTTCCTTCATGGAGATGCATAGTGTATTACATAGATCATGGTGGTTTGATGATCTATCATTCTCCCAATACCCTTCCTCCACTGGTTCATCCCTTATCATCTAATTCTCCTTGTCCCATTGTTGTTATTCGACTCTATTTTTTAATCCTTTTAGTTGTGGATGCCCTTCATGTTTGGTCTCACACCAAATTCATGAACACTCTTGATTTACTGTTACTGGCCTCTCAACAAGGTTAGGCTATGGTTGAGTCATCACACATGGCCTTGGCAACAAATTATCCCCTTCATATGAATTGGACTAGGGGCTAATATGTTGAGTATCTATGATGAAACTTTGACTCGTGTCTACTTCTACCCGCCATTCGTTTGAGTGTAGAAATATTTGGGGGATCGTGACTCATGCCTCTCAATACCACCCTTTGACCTTCCTTCATATTGAATCTCATCTTCGTGATCTAATCATTTTTCCAATGCTTCCCTATAGTGATAAGCCATTGGACACCCAGTACTACATCAGAATTTGACAACTTCACCATATAGAATTCATCTCATAGTGTAGTTTCCCATATTCAATTCTACTTTTGGGACTTTATGATTGCATTCCATGATGAAATCATTGACCATCTCCACATTAAAGCCTCCAAATTCCCTTTTTGGGATGCCTTTTCTAACTATTAATGTCGAATCAATAAAATTATGGGTTGACCCACCATCGATTAGGATAGTGACCCTATCATGGAAAATTTTAGGGGCTAATATTCGCAGGTGGGCTAATTTTCTATGATTTTTCCAAAAAAAAGATTCGTCATTTTCAATTTTTTTATAAAAATTATTCGCCCAAATTTTACAATATAAAATTATTTAACCCTAAAAATTGCCATCATTATATAGAGAGTATATATAAAATCATTATAAATTTAAATAATTTTACAAATACATCAATAAACATTTTATAGTTTTCATATTAGGGACTTGTGAGATTCACCAATGTTTTTAAACTTGAAGATAATTTTCCATCCTTAAAATTTTCCCTGAACCCTATGCCCTTGTATGATACCTTTGATGTTAATTTTCCATTTCTATATGTTGTTACAATCACTTTAGACCAATTCTTATATTTAATTAGCAATCTTTCAAAACAATTTAATCTTCCAATGATTAATAGCAATTGTAGATAGAATAGTAAATGCAATGAACAATAAGAAACACCAGATTTGGTGAAAGACCAGGGAAAATCCCCATAAGGGGGAAAACCATTTCAAATTCATATTCTTATTAAATTGTCATAAAGTGTTCAACAAAGAGAGACTACAATGTTCCAATTCATCAATCACAAAACTATCCAGCAAAACCAATCATACAATATCCAAGAGATGAACCCAACAACAATACTAACCAAAACGAAAGTCCCAAGGCTACGATCAACGATCGAGATTCGCAATCAAATGTCATAAAAAACCCTAGATCACAACTACATGGGGCTAGTGACCATGTGTGCGGCTGCAACTCTCCAACCATAAGGAAAATTTTGTATGTGTGTGGCTACAACAAATATTTCCCTATTCCAACCCTATGATCCCAATCCAAAAACCCCAATTCCAATGTGCAAGCTCGAACCCTGTGATTTCGGACTTGTACGAACCAAATCTGCAAACCAACCTCAGACTTGTGTGAGTCAATCCAAAGAAGAGAGAAGAAGAAGATGCTTAATGATGATGTCCAAACGAGGTTCACTTGAATTGTATTTATAGGCTTCCAAGGGTGTCCAATTTCTCTTTTGGGTCAACCTATCCTTTTTTGCACATGTGGGTTTCCATATTAAAAATATATTATCCTCAACCAAATTAAATTCTTCCAAGGGCTAGGAGGGGTCTTTCTTAGTGAGGAAGGTTGTACAAAGAAGGTAATATTTCCCTGAGCTGCCAAATTAACACTCCCTCTCAGCTTGGGAGAAATTATCAACTGCAACATGCGTCCCATAAAATCAAGTGTCATCTCTTCTCATCTCTTTTCATATGTTGAACACTCTCAAATCTAAAAGAAGAATAATTTGACATCATAGGGGAGCTCAAGCTACCACCATTTATCTAATTAAAATAGGTGAGATACAACTTACCAACAAGGATCACAACCATCTTGTTGTTCAATGACAACAGGCGAGATATGACTTGCTATGAGGTAAGGATAGCATCCATCCTATTGTCCAGAGACAATGGGTGAGATACATCTACTAGAAAGGATCACATCAATCTTGTTACTTAGCCAATAAGTGAGATACAACTTGTCATATAGGGTAGAGATCACAACCATCCCAACATTTGTTGATCTTCCCATGTTGATCCTTAAGATTCAAGTGGTAGAACACCTACATCCTCTATATTTGAGTGAGATACCACTTGTTATGCAAGGATCACGCCATCTCAAGTCATCTCAACCCATTGGTGAGATGGGGAGGCAATCCCAACAAGCCCTTCTTATGGGTAGTATGCATATTGGGGTATACTTTGCTACTCATGATAGGAGGAGATACCCAACTTGTCATAAATGAAAAGGATCACACACACCATAAGGTGACAATAGGTGAGATACCACTTACTAGAAGGGTAAGGATCCCAACCATCCTATTGTCTAGAGATACCTCAACCTAGGATCCCTTGGTGAGTATATCTACAATTTGCTCATCAGTTGAAAGATGACAGTGTCTTACAACTCCTCTCTACACCATGTCACATATGTAATGATATTTGATTTCAATATACCTATATTTGTCATGAAATACAAGCTTTTATGCCAACCATATCCCATTCTTGTTGTCGCAATATATCATTGTCGTGTTCAAGACTTGGTTAAACAACTCTCCAAAGAGCTTCCTCAACCAAATTGCATCATAGCTAGCCATGCTAGCAGTAATATAATCTTCCTATGCATACACAAAACCACTGACTTTTATTTCCTGCTCATCCAAGATATCATGGAAGATCCTCAAGCTAGAGCC
The DNA here is from genome assembly GCA_000404065.3 of Pinus taeda. NCBI lineage: Eukaryota > Viridiplantae > Streptophyta > Pinopsida > Pinales > Pinaceae > Pinus > Pinus taeda. Next base: position 41,845 of record APFE030268969.1, on the reverse strand, counting down.
ACAACCAGATGTGCTCTTCCTATCAATAATTTTTCTAGCCCAATAAAAATTAGTGTATTCATGCAGTATCACATATTTGGAAGTATATCTCAAACCAAAATTGATTATCCCATGCAAATATCTCAATATATGTTTGGAAACAACCCAATGTGCATGAAGGGGATTAATCATAAATTGACTCAAACTATTCACTGCAAAGCATATATCCAAATGGTTGTTCGCAAGGAACATCAATTCCCCAATCAATTGTTAATACTCAAAAGGATTCACCAAATCATATCTAGTAGCATCTCTACATAACTTATTGAAATTCATCTCCATCAAGGTATCCAAGGATTTGCATTTCGTCGTCCCAAATCTCTCAAATATCTTCATGACATATTTTCCTTGAGAACAGAAATCTCTCTAGGTCTCTTCCAAACTTATAATCCCAAAAAGAAATGCATCATGCCAAGATCCTTCATCTCGAAATCAAAGGCCATATCCCTCTTATACTCGATCATCATAGGCTCACACCCTATTGTTGTAGCAGCTATAACCACCCTCTAAAATTTTTCCTTAGCTTATTTTGGAACCTCCCTACCAACCATCCTAGAAGCATGCTTTGCACTCTCCAAGCATATAGGCTTCAGCTGAGTTTTAGTGACCTACCAGCCTGTGCATGTCAACTTGTTTACCTGCCACCCGTAGGCTGTCATTCTAGACTTGGTCATTTTTTCTAGCTAAGGTGCTCACCTAGAAAATTGTGCAATTATTGAGGGGAACTAGCCTTCCCTCCAGAAATTGTGCAATCTAGCTAGGCTTCCTGCTGGGCTCCAGAAATGCGGAATCTAGCTAGGCAACCTTCCCTCTGAAAACTATGCAATCCAGCCCAACATTAGGCTTCAACTCAGAAATTGTGCAATTTTGACTGACAGCCACAACGTCAGTCCAGAAATTGCGTAATACAAGAGGGACAACCGATCTTGCTCAACCCAAAAACTGTGCAAATTTCATCCCTAGGCTTGTAGACTGTTGCGTGTGCTTTCAGGTTGACCAGTGTCCCCCAGGACTGAGAAATCTTGATTTGCATCAATGGGCGGATTTTTCCCTAAAAGGAAAAAAGAAAAAAGCAAAAAAGCATCCCTCGATTTTAGGGATCTCTTTTTAGCAGCTAGAGGTTACATGCAAAGATTGATTTAGAAACTTCCCTCAAGTGTCGCTTTTTCCTAGATTTGTGGCATGCGTGTCATAAGCCTTATCCTTATCAAACTTATTTATTCGATGTTGCATAGCTCATTCCTCACATCGATCATGGAGCTCTAACATCCCACATCTCATCTAGGAGTCTTCGACACATTCAGCTCAACTTTTTCCAGGTAAGTTTGATTTTCATGTCTTTTGCTTCTTTTTTGTCGCTTTTTATATTTCGCTTTGTATGTATGTTGTTTCCTTGGTTTTGTTTAAAGCCTGTTTTCTTTTTAATGTATGTTAGCTTGTAAAAGAACTTTTTCAAGTTTTTCATTACATCTCACTGTTGTCGCATGTATGACATTGTTTCTGCACTAATGGTAATCATTGCAATTACTCGCTTCACACACATCCTTGTTTTCTCATTTTTTGAATCTTGTACTCACTGCTTACATGCATGATCATTCACTCTCGTTTATAGTTAGCTTCACTATGCATTCAGAACTTTTCATGTTTTCAGTTGTCCATTGACGGGTCTGGGTTGCCTTAGCCTGGACCTTGCCTTGCCCAACTAGCAATGCGCATTACTGAGAGTGAAGGCTATGCCTTCCCTTCGGGAAATGTGTAAATGTTGCCCAACATTATCCCCAAGGATTTCTTTGTGCAATTATGGGAGTTAGTGCATTGTTGGCCCCATAAATTGCGCAATCCAGTTTGTTGGTTTTGCACATCATTGTTGACTGGAACTGCACATTGCACAGTTTCAGTCCCCAGCAGGCTAGGCTGGACTATGCATTGTGCAGTTTTGGCAGTGAGTCTCCCAGCCTCCTGGAGAAAATTGTGCAATCTTCCTAGTCAATCACCCGGGTATGTTGCATGTCAGTCCTCAAAGTTGTTTTGGTTTTCTGCTGACAGATTTCTTGCCATGAGTGTTACTACGTCTCCAGGTATCACAGGTGTTCATCTATCTCTCATCAATACAGGTACACTGGCCTCCAAGAGAGTAGAGTCAAAGGAAACCATCGAAAGTTTAACTAAAGATGCAGTCAAACAAGTGCCTATGAGCTTGCATGTCTATGAAGACACCAAGTTGTTCATATACAAGGATATCAAGATGAAATGGCAGGACATACATGATACATTATAAGGCACATTTGAGGAAAATTTGGAAGACTACAAGGTCTATGTCAACATTCACAAGTCTGGTTTGTAGCGGATTGCATGCAGGTATCGTACGTTTCCATGTACAGACATGATCCACTTTATTGTCTCGCATACTGATCCTGAGATAATGGTGTTTACCGGTGCCAGTGGGACACAAATGGATACCTTCAGGGCAAAGGAATTTCAAGAGATGTATCACTTGCCACAACTGGTGATCAAAATGGAGAAACCCTTCAGTTAACCCAACAAGAGTGCAAACTCAAGAGATATCTTGAAGAGCTGGACGAAAGATCCAGCCAAGTTCAAGACAACACCCAACCAGGTTTACAAGACGAAGATTCTGCATAAGGCATATAAGTACTTGGTCATCTTCGCATGCCACTTATATAGCCAAGAAAGCACATAGACCTTCTCGCAAAGTTGGGTGATCGTGTTGGACCAATTGGCCAGCGAAGAAAGACATTGCAACTGGTCTGACATGTTGGATCCCGGGTTGAAGGAATAGGTGGCAGAAGCTTGACATCTACCCAAGGGTCAGCAAGCAGAGATATACATGTCCGCTCACCTTTTTGATGTAGTGTGTGCTCGTCAGTAGTTCTTAGGGTTGGGTTGGGCATAGACACCTTGGGAAACCTCTATGCACACTTATTACAGATTATTCTCTAAATGCAACTTTCGTGGAGTTATCATACAATTGTCAGACGACTTTGCCACCCCGATGTACAAAATGATATTTGAGAAGGATCCACCTTGCATGTCACAGGCAACGATGGAGGCATTGATCAACATAGCAGATTGGTATGCCTCACCCCTTGCCACCTTCATACGGACATACATTGTGGAGAAGGCTCCGCATGTTTTACCGAAGTTTTCCATGGAAAAGCTCGTCATGCAAGAGGTGTTATATCACATCTTGACAGGGTTATCAACGAGATTGCACATGAAGAAGAAGGCACCTTGGCCCACTCTTCCTTTGAGGATCAGGTTGTATGAGATACAAAATCTCAATCATGTTGAAGTCTAGATGGAGGAATTCAGAAGATTCACCTTTGGCACCAGAAGTTTCAATCTATATGACCCACATTGCTTGGTGAAGGACCATTGTGCGAGAGTGAAATTTCCATGGATCCATGGGGCATGTCATTGGCCTGAGGAAGACCCATGGAGATATTGATATCAATCCTCTAGGCTCAATGAACCGGTCGGCATAGCTGTAGAGTGGTTAGCAAAGCAGAGGGAAGTAGCATCTCATATAGCATCATTATCAACAGTAGCAGAGGGTAGCAGACCTATGCGTGAAAAAGTCAAGAGAAAGGTTGTTGATAGCATAAAGGTAGAACAAAGCTGCAAGTTCAAAGTAGATCCACTTGTGTTGAAAGCAGCTTTGGAGATTGAGGCTAAGAGGCGGCAGCACGACAAGAGGATCACACAAATACTAAGATATAAACAAAGGATGGAGGAAACAGAAAAGAAGTTGTAGGAGTTGAAGCGGAAAATCCAGGAAGAACATGAGCTCCGCAGAAGAGAGAAGGAAGCAAAGCAAGAATACGTACACCAAGAGTCTTAACATGCACAGGTTGTTGAAACCGCACCCATACAAGTTATAGACTCATCTGAGCAGCTGGCACAAAGCAGACAGGGTGAGCAGTCGTTGGAGCAGGACTTAGCTCAAGAGATTGAACATATGATAGAGAAGATGGACATGGATATGGTTCGGCTAGAGTCAGATCAGGATATTGACCTCATGCCTCAGAACTAAGAGGTCACCCCATCGACTTCACCAGATCTAGAAGTAGAGCAAGTCCCAAGCAATAAAGGAGACACAAAGATCCTTGAAGACAATTGGGAGGAAGAGATGCACAACATATCTTTCGACGAGTCACAACACAAAGTTGTGCATTCGTGTAGAGTGCCTACTTCGGATGTCCACATATCTCCTGTGCAATTTGAAGAATAAGTGATCGTATCTAATGTGCGCAAGAATTCAATAGCATTAGCCGATGCTACCAGAGCATATGTCGAAGCCACCAGCTCAAGTGTTCGATTCTTGATAGCAAAAAACAAGCACATGGCTAAGGAGTTACAAGTGATGAAGCAAGGAGGAGAATAAGTTGCAAAATCTGCCAGAGCAGAGTTGAAGAGAGCGATACTGGATGAAGTATCATCTCTCGAGATAGTCATGCGGATGTTGTATTCTAGATTCGTCACCGTGGATAAGTTAGTTGTCCATCTCAATGGTTAGCAGCAACGTTGTGCTAGGGGAGCAGGTATCTTGTCAAATATGCATATTGTTGTCAATCACATGAAAACATGGATAATGAGGTACAGGGGAGCCTCATTTCACTTGCCAAAGATAATGAAGCCAAAGGTGGTAGAGTTGAAGACACACCTCCAGAGTCATATCTAGAACTATGACGAACTCCCGCATCTCATCACCAGTTTGCAGGCTTCACATGCACGAGCGTTTATTAGCATGGATGTTATTGTGTGCACGCACGCGATCCCATCAATTGGCACACTCACCGAGGTGAAGTCAAAAAACCAAGTCCGGCTGGAGCTAGACATGTACTTTGATGAGTTGATGTGTGTAGCCACCAACGCAAACTTGGAGATCAACACAGACACTATGCACCAGTATGTTGTTGGTATGGCTGCACTCAAGACTATGATGCACATGTTATCAGACGAGTTGGATAGATGTGCCAAATTAGTGTACCTAGATGCAACGGAGGCAAGAGTGTACTTTTAGCAAGATGTCACAATTGAGCATGCGGACACCATAATGGACTACCAAGCTTGGCATTAGTTCGCCACCATTGAGCATCACAAGGATGTCGAACAATTTGTCTTCCCATAGTTGTCTTAGTCTTAGTGATATCTTGCATGGCTCGCTCAAGCCTATTTTGTCTCACATGGGTACATGTGTAGATTGTAATGTAACATCTTGTAAAAGTGAAAGACCAATTGTCGATAGTAGAATGTAACAGTCATGTAATAGTTGAAGAGTCATGAGGGTAGGTGAAGGGTCACAAAGGGGAATGTCAAGGGTCACCCCACCCTTTTCTATTTATAGAACATCATAAATAATTATAAGGGCGTTTGGGAGCCAAGCTTCCTATAGGTGCATTTTAGAGAAAGCTTGGAGTGTATTATAATGAGCCTTGGCTTCTCCACAGTGCAGAGCTAGTAGATCTCTTTGGAGGAGCGGGCGACAGTGACTGTAACTTTCCGTTGTTGGGACTAGTTGTTGGTCATAGTTGTATGTATGTTTGGTTCTTTCACTTTTTCAATATAACAGAGCCAACACATTTCATGCATATGTTGTTATTGTATTTAAGCTATCTTGGTTACTCTAATGATATATGTAGTTGTTGCTTACACATGTATGTATGGACTTGTCTATACATGTTTGTATGAATCTTATTGATATGTGTTGTTGGTTTAACCATCACTTTGGATCGTTGGCTAACCTTCTTTCCAGTTTGTGATGTATCTTTGCTTGTGTGTTCCCTTCCAAGTTGCGTGTTGTCACAAGTTTCTAAGGGGTGCACTCATACCGCCATTCCGTGTTTTAGAGCTATTCATGCACCTTACTTGACTTGTTGCACACGTCACACCCTTGCTACCAACAAGGACATCTTACTCACCTCTGCGCACAACCGCAGTCAAGGTGATACCATAATACCCCACTACTGGGACTCCTACACCAAACGGTCTGAGGTCTAGTTGGGACTTCTTACTGGGGAGATCCCTTGACATATTGGCAGGTCTGACAATGTCAACATTTCTAGTGCTAGAAAGCGGTCTAGATGACAAGTTGAGTCCTCGCTTCCGGTTTTGAATCTTCACATATCTGTCATGGATATCATTAGGCTCCTCCCTCCGCGATGTCTGTCTGATTCTAAACTCGTTGACATCACGAGGGAGTTTTATGATCTCTTGTTACAATTCACGTACAATGGTGAAGGTGAAGTGGTCTGGTCTGAGTACTTACATGACTTCGTTGCATTCCTTGACGATGTAGATGAGTTCGATGAAGTCAAGGTCAGCTTGTTGCTTTCACACAAACTTCGTGAATCCCCACAACCATGGTGCACAACCTACCTCACAGTTGCGTGCACTCACTTAAGAAGTTCTGCGATCTAATTGAATCTACTTTCCATCATTTTGATCCTAAACCTATTGACAAAAAATTGTTGAAACAACGGAAGACTCTACATGAACCGCCTATGGATTTTTGGCAATGCTTCCAGGTACTTCAGTTTGAAGCTCCGAAAATCCGGATGAAGTTCCAATATATTTGGGTCAGATTTAAATATTGCCTTCACAAATCATTTGATCCCAAGATGAAGTTGAAGTTCAAACCCTGCTCAACATAATTCGGTGAGGGAGTTGCAGACATTGTCATTGTCATAGGTGACTATCCACCTTCCCCTCATCAAACAACTCCACTACCATAGAGTGATGTGGGAGAACATGCACACATTTCTGTTCAACCACCATATCCTCCCAATACCACTTCTCTCAATTTTCGTGAAGATTTGTTTGCGATGCCCATTGGTTGTCACATGCATTTGTTACCTCAACCTCCGCCTTTTCATTCTGCTGATCCTCTGGATTGCATTGTCTTGTGTTCTTCCGTTCCGAACTCTACACCTGTGGTGAATGAGGATCAAGCCATTGACAGAGTTGGTGTTGGAAAACCAACCTGTGTTGTCATTCATGATGAGTATGACTGGGAACTAGAACATCAACCTGTGGTGAAGGATGATCTCCTTCTGTCCGTGCCTCCTTCACTTTTTCCTGACATCTTTGGTTATTCCGCTATGTTCAATTTCCCTTGTGTAAATCCATTCATGGATGCATCTACTACTTGTTAGCCTCCTACTGCAGCAGGTTATTCATCTTTCATGATCGACATTTTTACATGCCAAATATGTCGTACTATGCATACTGCAATGCTCCATATTTGCTAAAAAAGGCCAAGGAAGGATGCCATGAGAGTGTGCTAGCCTAAGTGCCACTGCTGTATTCCAATTTTGATGAGTTATTCCATTTTTGAAGAATTTTCAGTTAAAAGGAGGTCCAAACAGCTTAATCTTGGTCTCCCTAGGTTTCAATTTCTTGTTGTAGAATATAGAGAACCATTATCTATCCAAACAACTTAATCTTGGCAGATTCTTAGACAGGTAGAGAAGCAAGGGTGCTCAACAGCCTAAACTGAGCCCCTGGATGAAATAAGGGTAGATGTAGATAGGAGGAAAAAGAGAAAAAGTTGAAAAACTGGGTTTGCTAGTTCAGCTGCACCCAAACCAAAAGAAGAAAAAATGCTAGGTAAGTAGGCTGGGTAAGTAGCTTTATGGTTGTATAAATCAAGCTATGTGATCCATTTCATGTTTTCAAAGTGTCATATCTATTTAGATCACAAGTTGGAGGCAGTATTCCATTTAAAGGACTTCAAGCGAGGCATGTCTAACTCCCCCCTTCTTCCTCTTCCCCAAATCACTCACTAACTTCCCCTAAAGAGGTCAAGATTTGCTTGATACCTCTCAGATTAATCATTCTTCATATTAGTAGCCTTGGTAAAGATCTACTTTACTCAAGGAAAGTCCATACTTCCCCCACAACTCTTACTTCCACTTGATAACCTAAGATTTACATACTTAGTGCTTTTTCTCATCATTGTCATGTTGACTGCTAACTCTACTATGTAACTCCCCATCTATCTCCCCTTCCCCCATTAAAACTATGTTAATAACTCCCCTATATACTTATTCCCTTCCCCTGGTTGAAATATAACCATAAATACACTTGGGAATTGCTAAGTTTATCTGAAACTCAGCAAGAACCCTCATTTCCCCCCTCAAACCATCTTTTCATGCATTTCGAACCCCTTCCCATGCCTTGAAAATCCCTTGGAACATCAAAAATTCTGCTTCCGATCATAAAAGCCTACATCACTTACCTTGGGCTATGCTCCGATTGCAAAAGGGTTCTATTGGGCCCCCTCCGATGCGATATCGCAGTCGGGAGGGGAGTTGTGTATCAAAACAGCACGTAAGTGTGCCCCTGATTGGTTTGGGCCGATAGCGATTTCACCGATCGGCGTATTGCTATTACAAAACAAACATATGTGTGTGCTGCTGATATGGTTCATCGTCGATGGTCTGTTGTCGGTCACATATTGGCGATCAACATTTCATATAAATCCATGCCATATATATATGTACACCCCATCCCTTATCCTTCCGCCGCCTTCTTTGTTCTGCCATCCATCTGATTGCCCGTGCCCTAGATCTACAGTGGCCGGGTCTGTTCCCTTCTGAACCTGTCGATGATTAGCGTTTGAGGATGGGCATTTTTCCCGTGCCACATCCCCCTGCCACGTCACCCGTCGTATTGGGTCCCACCGCTGACGTCATCCGCCGAAAGAAAAGCACGCAAAGGAAAAATCGCTGCTTAGGAAGCCCGAAATGAAAACCTGAGGCAGTTTTCGATGCGCGATTAGCGCTTAGCGCTAATCATGCATCGCTAAGAAAAAATGGCCAAAATGGAAAGCCTCAGTCCAGCGCAGGTTTGCAGCAGTTATTTTGCCCGAAAGAAAGCAGAAAGGAGTGAATTGACCAGTTAAAGAGTATCAGAGGAAATGAAGTCAAATTCCATGTCAAAGAGTATCAGTGAAGTGGCAAAGAGTGTCAGATCGACAATATCAAAGCAGGTGAACATTAGAAGCCTCCATCAAAGTCCAAAAACACGGTGAAGCCACTTAAGACTCTCAGATCACAGTTAATGCACATCAAATCCACTCAAGAGCAGTGGAGCAGAGACCAATGCGTAGTTATGATAAATGGCTAGCACATAACAGCAAAGAACACATTCCTACTCATTTTTGAGGCAGCTGCCCCAACGCAGCACTTAGATTAATATTTCATGCATTTACTTCAAGATAAGATAAATTAAAGCACTCATTTCCCTCAGATCTGTTTAAGATTTGTTGTAATAAATATTTCTTAGATATTTTCTCTATATATACAACCCTCTGTATTGAGAAAGGGGGGGAATGGCTGGTTACTGCACTCCAAGAGAGACTCACTCCGTATCTGATATGTTTTACTTAATCAAAGATTGTTGAAAACTTGGAGAATGGAATGTTTGATGTATTTTTAATGTCTTTGAAGAGTGAATGAGGGAAATCTTGTGCTGCTTCCTGAATCAATAAGTGTTCCTTACCTCTGTTATTTCAATTTCACATATGCTCAAGTCACAGAACAAAAGTTTGGTTTAGAATTTGCTTATCTGCACTCTATGCTCAGTTTCTGTGGCTTCTTAATGTTTTCCTCTGGATTTAGGCATAAATATGGATTCCTTATGGCTCATATTTGCTCTATTTCACATATGAATGATTGTTATTTGGGAATTCTTAGCTGCTCCTAGGTAGGGTTCGTTCATCTTCCTTCTGCTAACCTGATTGAGATATTCTTTGTTGCCTCTAATCTCTTAGCCTGCAATCCATCTTCATTTACCTCAAGTATTGTTTCGTGAGCAGCTACCTTGCCCCTTTGTCCTCTTGTGACCAAGAAAACGCACCAGCATTCTTACTCCACGACTCCATGCCCAATGGTTTGAAACTTGTCACACTATGCATTGTCTCTCTACTTGAAAGTAACCTCCTTCCACCCAAACACAAACAAAACCCCTTGAACCCAATAAATAGCCTAAAATCATCCTTTAAACAAAGCTAAATCCTAAATAGAGAGCCCTCTCTGACTGCTAGTAGGCTAGGACCAGCAGTCCAAAGATTGTTTTGTGGTTACCTCAGCCGTATCCCTTTTAGGGGCTTAGGGACAACCTGAGTGATAACACTACTGATCATTCGCATTACACACCCGATGTTAGTCCATTATTCGACAACGGAGAGGAAAAATTCTTCATTGAAAATTCACTTGATTTTTCATCTGTTTTTTTCGGAAACGTAGAGGGCGAACATTCTTGCTTCTCATTTACCCCTGTATTTGATTTATCTGGTCATGAGGCCGCTGATGAAATCATTGATTTTTCTGATCATGGATGTCATGATCTATTTACCCCCATATTCGATCACGATGATGATTCTATCACTGTTGATTTTTCAAAGCAACCTGTTTATGATGATCTAACTGTCAACGAAGTCGAAACCTCACAGACTGTCAAGGCACTTCAACCCGAGCTGATGGTTATGTCAAGCCTTCACTATCCTGAGGATGGTTTCACTTCCGATCAAGAAATTGTTGAAACACCCAAGGCTCCTCATCACTCATCTATATGCATTAAAGATCAATCCAACACACAGATTTTTCTTCCTCCATTTGAAATACATGATCCCATTGCTCATGCATTGTAGGAATATTACACAACAAGCACACTTACGTGACACACGTTGTCTATGTTTCTCATGTTTTCTTGCATGTCACAGTCAAGAGAATGCATATGCTTAACATATGCATGCAGTGTAGCATAGCACCATGGTAAGTCCACGGCTTGCATGTCATGCTCTTTCAATTTTTTCTTTTCTGTGGACACATTTAAACTTAGAGTGTGTTTGTCTTCATTGTTATATCTTTTGTGTTTGTTGGTTCTCGTAAATATGCTATTCACGAGCCATGCCTTCACCAACATGGGTCGACCAATGCGAAGGTGGTTGCATTGGAAGTTTCACTTTACGTGAGCAGGCCCATGCATCGTTAGCTTAGGAGTAGGAGTAGTGTTTACTTTATCTCTTGTTTGCTTGCATGCATGTTTGCTTTATTGTTTGGTTTGTTTGTCTACTTGTCTACCTTCTTTTTTTACTTGTTTTGCTTTTGTGTTTGCTTTTGGTTTTCACTCTTTTTTTTGTTTGTTTTTTTACGAACTATGCGCGACTCTTGAAACAAGCAAGGTAGAGTACAAGAGGACTTGTGTAGTTATCGATACTTTGTTATTTGTTGTCTTGCCTCTTTATGTATAACTTTTTGTCTTCATTTCGTGATACACCAATGGAAAATACATTCTGTTTGAAGTGAACCTTGATGAAAACACAATGCTTACGTGCTATCTAGTACCACCTTCTCTAGTCGGTTGTTTTGGGTTAACCCTTGTCAGCTCAGTCAAGTAGAGTAAGGTGATGGGGAAAACCTTAACAAGTACGTCAGAGGTATATACAAAATACTTATGTGAAGGAACAACCTATTCTACACTCAATAAGTCGGGATCCCTTTTCTAGCTTTGAAATGAATAAGTGATATGCATAGTTATGAAAAATGAAAAATGAAAAAATGAAAATGTGAAAATTTAAAAAAAATGAAAAATGAGTAAGGCAAAAGAAGAGAAAGGTTTCCTAGGTAGAGAGGTGATGCAAGTAACTCCACTGGGGTACTGACAGGGCTCACTGGCAGTGGAGCGATGCTTGTGTTCCTGTGTGACTCCGCCAGGGTACTGTCCAAGGCTTCTCGCAACAAAGCAACACGAGAGATGAACCTCAAATGCAGACTATCATAATGTTTGTGCACCCATATACCCCTCATATCCAATAAAAACAATTGTGTTGACTTGGCTTGGAATGTGTGATGACCGACCAAGAGGGTAGGTGCTACATCTTTCGATCAAGCTAGTGTGGAAACCAAGATGATATAATAACTAAACAATACTTCGGGAGGAGTTAGACTTGTTTTTCAAGAAACAAGGTACATTCAGAGAGTTGGAGTTCTACCAGTGTGTTGCCAAGTGTTGTAGCACTACAACCACCCTCCAAAATTTTGCCTTAGCTTCATTTTGGAGCCTGCCTACCAACCATTCTTAGCAACATGTATTGCATTGTCCAGGTACAAAGGCTTCAACCGAGTTTCAGTGGCCTGTCAACCTATGCATGTCAACTTGTTTTCCTCCCACCCACAGGCTGACATTCCAGACTTAGTCATTTTTATGCCTAAGGTGCTCACCTAGAAAATTGTGCAATTTTGGAGGGGAACCAACCTTCCCTCTAGAAATTGCATAATCCAGCTAGCCTGTCTGCTGGCCTCCATAAATGCGCAATCTAACTAGGCATCCTTTGATCCAGATTTAAATAGGAACACAACAAATTACAGATATAACAATACATACAAAGATGCAACAAAAATAATACTTCATTTCATTACTGTAAAATATTGAAATATGCTTACAAACATAAATGGAAATAAACTTGCTAGGGCAATGGTAGCTAATCTCTGAGAAGAGATGTGGCAGCTACATGCCTCCGAACTATGTTAATATGAGGCTCGATGACCTATTTATTGTTGAGAAATAATGGAAAGCCCTAAACATCCAAAAACCTAACCCTAGGAGATGAAACGCCAAACTATGGGCCCCGTTTTGGGTAAATTGGTACATCAACTTCCCAAGGTTGTAATTTTGGCATATGATCTTCATTTGACGCGCACAATACCTCGTTAAAAAGATCTATCTGAGGACTACAACTTTCAGACAAGAAACATTGGTCAATGAACCCATGTTTCTCCCAGTTTTCCCAAAAAATGTCGTTTAGGGCCTCAAAATAGCTCCGGAAGTTCAAGACCCGAAAAATTGCTAAAAATAGTAAACTGTGCTACAATTAAGGAAATTGAAAAACTAAAAGAAACAATGGTGGGGGTCCAAGTGGAATTGGTGTGTGGCCACCATTATCCACCTAGATCATTCCTCGCCCCTTAGGAAACAATGGTCCCGATTGCATTGAGTTCCTCCATGAGATGAGGAAAGTTCTACTGAACTTGGTCACTGGTGAGCCACTTGCCCTGGTGAAGGAGTTGGCATGCTTTGACAACACGATACAGTTGGATCTTCTCCTAGCGAGTGTGCTTGATTTGTGTGTCCATGATTCGATCAGTTGTAGCTTGTTCCATGCAATCTGGATTTAACTCTATGGGTGTGAGTTGTTCTACAATGTCGGAAGTGTCTAGTAATTGTGGAAAGTATGGCCGAAGGCGGTCCACATTGAACACTAGGTGCAGGCCAAGGAATGGGGGAATGTTGAGCTCAAATGCATTATCTCCCAGAGTCTTGGTAATGGTGTAAGGACCATATCGGAGTGGTTTGAGTTTCTGATAGGTTTCGGTAAGGCGTTCCTTTTGCAAATGCAACCAAAGTTTGTTGCCCACCTGAAACTTGTGTGGCACCTGATGTTGATCATGTTGCTGCTTGTACTTGGCATTTGATTTCTCCAGAATGTCATGGACCTGTTGGCGAATATGTTGGATGTGATCAATGAAGCTATTTGCATTATCTGTTTCAGACTGGACATGAGCCGAATCTGCTTAAGTAGCTGCAAATGGCATGGCCACATCAATGGGACATAGTGGCTGGAATCCCAAGCCCACCTAAAAAGGGTTGTGGCCAGTTGAGCTGTGAAGAGCCCAGTTGTAGCTATGTTGAACATAGGGGAGGCTCTCGTCCCATGTGCATGGATGCTTTGAGTTATACATGCGTAGAATGTGCACAATCATCCTATTGACAACCTCTGTCTGGCCATCAGTTTGAGGATGGAAGGCTGTGGACTTCGTGAGTTTGGTGTCCAGCATTGACCAGAGACTGGACCAAAATGTGCTGAGAAATCGACTGTCCCGATCTGAGATGATAGGCTGTGGGATCCCAAAGTGCACCCACACTCGTTCAAAGAAGAGTTTAGCAGTGGCTTCTGCTGTGATATTCTTCTTGCAGGCCATCATAA
>APFE030268969.1:14095-25854 GCA_000404065.3 Pinus taeda | reverse complement strand
TGTTTCAACTCTGTGAATGCCTTATGTTGAGATTCAGACCAAAATAATTTTTCTTTCACTCCTCCCTTGGTGACTTGATTCAAGGGCCAAGTGATATGAGAAAATCTCAACACGAACCTGTGGTAGAAGTTGGCAAGACCCAAAAAGCTGCGGAGCTCTATCAGAGTGGTTGGAGATGGCCAATCCCGAATGACTTGGATCTTAGCTAGATCCACATGCACCCCCCGTTCATCAATAATGTATCCCAAATACTAAACCTAGGTCATGCCAAAAGTGCATTTCTCCAAATTGGCACATAACTTGTGTTGTCGTAGTGTTTGGAGAACTTGTCGGATGTGGTGGAGGTGCTCTTCTCAACTCTTGCTGAGGATCACGATGTCATCCAAGTATACCACTACAAATGAGTTGGTGAATGGCTACAAGATGTCGTCCATTAGCCTCATGAAGGTTGCAGGAGCATTCGTCAACCCAAAAGGCATAACCAACCATTTGAAAAGGCCCTCCTTGGATTTGAAGGTAGTCTTCCACACATTGGAGGGTTCGATTGGTAACTGGTGATATCCTAACTTCAAATCGATCTTGCTGAAATATTTTTCCCCCTTTAGTTGGTCCAGAAGGTCATCAATTCGTGGGATCGGGTACCTATTACAAGCAATGAATGATCTTGTTTAGCACTCGATAATCAATACAGTGTCTCCAAGTCCCATCCTTCTTTTGTACCAACATGATCGGGCTCCCACATGGCGATGAACTCGAACGAATGTGACCTTTCTGCAGCATCTCTTGAATCTACCTCTTGATTTCATCGTTCTCCAAATTGGAGCACCGATATATTGGTCCATTGGGCAGTGACGCACTTGGGGTCAGATCAATGGCATACTTCACCTGACAGTGTAGAGGAACCCCCTCGTACTCCTCCACGACCTTGTCCATGTGTAGTTGTCATGTGGAGGGGCCCTGTATGGAGGCCATGGCCACCGTCTTCTTCTTTCCTTGAGGTTGTATCATTAGGAAAACAAATTTTCCAGTTTTGAAAATGAGCTTACTGCATTGCTTTGCAACAACCAAAGAGACGGCGGTAGGAGGTGCTACCTCCAGTATCCTGTGCAACTTATTTCCCAAAGTAACAATAATAGCATGAGGCCTTGATTCATACACAACATGTTCCTTGCATAAGTATCGTTGGCCTAATAATACATCACAAACATCAAGGGGAGCAATGTTACACAATACCTCAGATGTGAAGGACTTGATGTTGTATGGAAGGTGACATTATTGGCTCACGTGAAGATCCCGTCCTTGGTGAAGCCACTTGATGGTGTACGGTTGTGGATGTGTTATGGTCGATAGGCCCAGCTGCTTCATGACCTTAGCCGAAATGAGGTCCTTTTGGCTCCCCCTGTCGACAATGAACTGTAGTGGGGAGCCCTTTACCCACATCTGGGAGTGGAAGAGGCACTCCTCCTCCTTTGGATCTTCGGGTTCTTTCTTTTGGATCTTCGTGGCCACAACGGTGGCGTTGGGCTCCGCATCGATAATATGCTTCCATTTGTCATTCCCCTTGTCGGGTTCTGACTCAGAGTTGGAACATCCATCTAATTTCGAAACCTTTAGCTTGGCCACCAGTGACTGCTTGGCCCGAAACTCACTTGTGTTGTGAGTGGAGCTCTTATGGAACTCACACCACTTTCCCATGTCCTTTTTCGGCTTCGCGGCACTATTTTTTGCTTGCATCTTTGGCGGGTTGTCTGGGGCCACCCCGCCTTGGCTTTTTCCTTTGTTCTGTAGTTTGGGGCACCTTTCCCTTGCTTCGGATTCATAGATCCAAAGTCTCGCTTATTCTATTTAAACTATTGCTCGATCTTGATGACATATTAGTATGCTGCCGAGTGAGGAGATGTTCAGGAATTCTATTTCATCTTGGATGTACCTATGCAAGAAGCCGTGGTATTTGAGCACCAAATGCTGCTCCAAATCCTTGATACCCAACTTTGTGTGAAGGGTATGGAAAATATTGGTAAACTCCAGCATGTCTTAGTCCCTTCTCTGCCGCAACGTGGTCCACTTTATGTATTGATCCTCATAGCTTCTGACAAGGTAGTACTGCTCCTTGATGGTAGCCCAAAATGAATTCTAAGTGGGTGTGGATGAAAATAGTGAGGTCATACTTTCATCCTTTTGCTCACAGTAGGTTTCCCACCAGTCATTAATGTGGGGGGTGACTTTGAGAAGAGCGAAAGTAATCTTTTCCCGGCCGGAAAAATCATGAACAAAAAAATACCCTTCTAGCAGATTTAACCATTTATCTACTACATTTGCATCTATCTGACCCTCAAATATGGGAATGTCAAAGTTAAATTGTACCTTAAAGGGTGTGGCGCTTCCAGAGTAGCTATGGAAATAGATGTGTCACCCTTGGGTAGCCATTGAAGGATCTGGGCAAAGTTGTCGATCATCGCGGTCCTTTGTCGCCCCGAGGGCCTCTTCGAGCAAGATTTTGATAGGATCTCCTGCCCCCTCATATTTCTTTGCATCTTCCATGGGAGACCGTCAGGATTTGCGAGGTTAGTCTTGCAAAGGTTCAATCATTTCAAGCCCTAACTCCTTATATCCCGACCTTGTTGGGGACATGCAAAGAAAGACACAGAAAGAGTAGACCGCTCTAATACCACTGATCCAAATTTAAATAGGAACACAACAAATTACAGATATAACCATACATACAGAGATGTAGTAGAAATAATACTCCATTTCATTACTGTAAAATACTGAAATACGCTTACAAACAGAAATGAAAATAAACTAGCTAGGGCGATGGTAGCTTATCTCTAAGAAGAGATGCGGCGGCTACATGCCTCTAAACTGTGTTAAAATGAGACCCAACGACCTATTTATTGTTGAGAAACAATGGAAAACCCTAAACATCCAAAAACCTAACCCTAGGAGATGAAACGTGAAACTATGGGCCCCATTTTGGGTAAATTGGTACATCAACTTCTCGGGGTCATAACTTTGGCATATGATCTCCGTTTGATGCGCACAATACCTCGTTAGAAAGATCTATTTGAGGACTACAACTTTCAAAAGAAAAACATTAGTCCATGGACATATGTTGCTCCCAGGTTTCCCAAAAAACATCATTTAGGGCCTCAAAACGGCTCCGAAAGTTCAAGACCCAAAAAATTGCTAAAAATAGTAAATTGTGCTACAATTAAGAAAAATGAAAGAAGCAATGGTGGGGGTCCAAGTGGAATTGGCTGGTGGCCACCAATATCCACCTGGATCATCCTTCCCTCTGAAAAATACGCAATCCATCCCAACACTGGGCTTCAGCTGAGAAATTGTGCAATTTTGACTGACAGCCATAGCTTCAATCCAGAAATTGCTCAATGTAAGAGGGAAAACAAGTCTTGCTCAGCCCAGAAACTATGCAAATTTCATCCCCAGGCTTGTAGACTGTTGCATGTGCTTTCAGGTTTATCAGTTCCCCCCAGGACTGAGCAATCCTGATTTGCATGCATGGTTTTATTTTTCCTAAAAAGGCAAAAAGAAAAAAAGCAAAAAACCATTCTTAGATTTTAGGGATCTATTTTTAGCCGCTGGAGGTTACATACAAAGACCGTTTTAGAGACTTCCCTCCAAGTGTTGCTTTGCCCTAGATT
The DNA here is from genome assembly GCA_000404065.3 of Pinus taeda. Lineage (NCBI taxonomy): Eukaryota > Viridiplantae > Streptophyta > Pinopsida > Pinales > Pinaceae > Pinus > Pinus taeda. The sequence goes on along the minus strand of APFE030268969.1, from coordinate 22,192 downwards.
TGTGGATGCATGTCATAAGCCTCATCCTTATAAAACTTATTTATTTGATGTTGCAGAGCTCATTCCTCACATCGATCTTGGACATATGACATCCCTCATTGCATCTAGGAGTCTTCAGCACATTCAACTCAGCTTTTTTTGGGTAAGTCTGTTTTTCATGTCTTATGTTGGTTTTTTCTCGCTTTTTGTATTTCAATTCGTATGAATGTTTTTTACATGGTTTTGTTGAATGCCTGTTGTCATTTTAATGTATGTTAGATTGTAGAAGCATTGTTTCAATTTTTTCATTGCATCTCACTATTGTCACATGCATGACACTGTTTCTGCACTAACGGTCATCATTGCGACGACTCGCTTCACAGACATGCTTGTTTTCCCATTTTCTGAATCCTACACTCACTGTTTGCATGAATGATCATTCAATCTTGTTTACAATTAGCTTCACCATGCATTCAAAACTTTTCATGTTTTCAGTCGCCCATCGACGGGTTTGGGTTGCCCTTGCCTAGACCTTGCCTTTCCTGGCTAGAAATGCACATTTCTAAGAGTGAAATTTTCCTTCCCTCTAGAAAATGCAAAAATATGGCCCAGCACTGGCCCCCATGATTTCTTTGCACAATTTTGGGAGGCAGTGTCTTTCCGACCCAGTAATTACACAATGCAGTTTGCTGGGTTTACATGTCATTGCTGACTAAAACTGCACATTGTGCAGTTTCAGTCCTTAACAAGCCAAGCTGGTCTGTGCATTACGTAGTTCTACTAGTCATTCAACCTCCTGACAGCTCAGACTATGCCTTGTGTAGTTTTGGCAGTCAATCTCCCAGCCTCCCCGTGAAAATTGTGCAATCTTTCCAGTCAGTCATTTGAGTATGTTACATGTCAATCCTCAAAGTTGTTTTGGTTTCCTGCTAACAAATTTTGTTGCCATGAGTGTTGCTATGTCTCCAGGTATCATAGGTGTTCGTCCGTCTCTCAGCAGTATAGGTACAATGGCCTCCAAGAGAGAAGGGACAAAGGACATCATCAGAAGTGCAATTGGAGATGCAGTCAAACAAGTGCATATGAGCTTACCTATCTACAAAGACACAAAATTGTTCATAGACAAGGATATCAAGATGAAATGGAAAGACATCAATGATACATTCTCAGGCACATTTGAGGAAAATCTGGAAGATGTAGGGCCTATGTCCACATTCACAAGTCTAGCTTGTATCGGATTGCATGCAGGTATCCTGCGTTTCCATGCGCAGACATCATCCACTGGATTGTCTCACATACTGATCCTGAGACAATGGTGTTGAGCAGTGCCACTGGGACACAACTTGTTACCTTCAGGGCAAAGGACTTTCAAGAGATGTATCACTTTCCACAATCAATGATCACAATGGAGAAACCCTTCAACGGACCTAGCAACAGTGCAAACTCAACAGATATCTTGAAGAGCTGGGTGAAAGACCAAGCCAAGTTCAGGAAAACACCCAACTAGGTTTACAAAATGAAGATATTGTGGAAGGCATATCAGTACTTGGTCATATTTGCATACTTCTTATACGACCAAGAGAGCACAGAGACCTTCCCGCAAAGTTGGGTGACCATGTTGGACCAAGACCTTGCAACTAATCCGACATTTTCCCAAGGGTTAGCAAGTGGAGATATGGCTCTCAGGTTGAAGGAACATGTGACAGAAGTCTGACATTCACCCAAGGGTCAGCAAGTGGAGATATACATGTCCGCTTACATTCTGGATGTAGTCTGTGCTCGTTAGCAGTTCTTAGGCTTGGGTTGGGCATGGACACCTTTGAAAACCTTTGTGCACACTTATTACAAATTGTTCTCCCAATGTAACTTTTGTGGAGTTATCATATAGTTGTTAGACCACTTTGTCACCCTAGTGTACAAAATTATATTTGAGCAGGTTCCACCTTTCATGACGCAGGAAGTGACAGAGGCATTGATCAACCTAACAAATTGGTATGCCTCACCCCTTGGCACCTTCATATGGATTTACAACGTGGAAAGGGCTCCACATGTTTAACCTAAGTTTTCCATGGACAAGCTCGTCATGCAAGATGTGTCATAACACATCTCGACATGGTTATTAACAAGACTGCACAGGAAGAAGAAGGCACCTTGGCCCGCTCTTCCTTTGCGGATCAGGTGGTATGAGATACAAAATATCAAGCATGTTGAGGCTGAGACAGAGGAATTCAAAAGATTCACCTTCGGCACCAAAAGTTTCAATCCCTATGACTTGCATTGCTTAGTGAAGGACCATTATGCGTGAGTGAAATTTTCTTGCATCCATGGGTCGTGTCATTGGCCTGAGGAAGACCCATGGAGATATTTTTATCACTCCTCTAGGCTCAATGAACCGGTCGACATAGTTGTAGAGTGGTTAGAAAAGAAGAGGGAAGCAACATCTCAGAGAGCAGCAACAGAGGGTAGAAAGCCTGTGCGTGATAAAGGAAAGAGAAAGGTTGTTGACAACACAGAGGCAGAACAAAGCTGCAAGTTCAAAGTAGATCCACTTGTGTTGAAAGCAATTTTGGAGATTGAGGCTAAGAGGCAGCAGTTCGACAAAAGGATTACGCAAAGGCTAAGAGAGACACAGAGGATGGAGGAAACAGAAAAGGAGTTGCAGGAGTTGAAGTGGAAACTTCGAGAAGAACATGAGCTGCGTAGAAGAGAGAAGGAAGAGAAACAGGAACAAGTATAATAGGACACACAACATGCACAGTATGTTGAAACCTCACCCATACAGGTTATAGACTCATTTGAGCAGCTGGCACAGAGCAGACAGGATGAGCAGTAGCAAGAGAAGGACTTAGCTCAAGAGATTGAAAAAATGATAGAGCAAAGGGACATGGATATGGTTAATCCAGAGTCAGATAAGGATATTACCCTCATGCCTCGGAACCAAGAGGTCACCCCACCGAGTTGACCATATCCAGAAGCAGATCAAGTCCCAAGCGATCAAGGAGACACGGAGATCCTTGAAGACAATCCGAAGGCAAAGTTGCGCAACATATCTTTCGACGAGTCGAAACAGGGAGTTGTGCAGTCGCATAGAGTTCCTACTCTAGACGTCCACATATCTCCTGCACAATTTAAATAAGGAGTCATTGTATCCTATGTACGTAAGCATCCAACAACATTGGTCGATGCTACCAGAGCATATGCAAAAACCACCAGCTCAAGCGTTCAATTCTTGATAGAAGAGAATGAGTGCATGGCTAAGGAGTTACAAGCGACGAATCAGGGAGGAGAACAGGTTACAAGATTCACCAAAGAAGAGTTGAAGAGAGCGATACTGGATGAAGTATCATCTCTCGAGACAGTCATGCAGATGTTGTATTCCAGATTCGTCATCGTGCATAAGTCAATTGTCCATCTCAACGGTTGGCAGCAGTGTTGTTCTAGGAGAGCACACATCTTTTCAAATCTACATAATCTTGTTGATCGCATGCAACCATGGGCAATGAGGTACAAGGGAGCCCCATTTCACTTGCCAAAGATGATGAAGCCAAGGGCGGTAGAGTTGAAGGCGTGTATCCAGAGTCAGATTTGAAACTATGACAACTCCTGCAACTCATCACCAGTTTGCAGGCTTCACATGCATGGGTGTTAAGAAGCATGGATGTTATTTTGTACACGCACACGATCCCATCCATTGGCACACTCACCGAGGTGAAGTCAAAGAACCAAGTCCGACTGGAGCTAGACATGTACTTTGATGAGTTGATGCACATAGCCACTAGCACAGACTTGGAGATCATCACAAACACTATGCACCAATATGTTGTTGGTCTGGCTACACTCAAGACTATGATGTGCATGTTATCAGATGAGTTGGAGAGAGGTGCCAAATCAGTGTACTTGGATGCAATGGAGGCAAGGGTGCACTTTCAGCAGGATGTCACCATTGAACATGCGGACACCATAACGGACTACCAAGCTTGGCATCGATTCGCCACCATCGATCATCACAAGGATGTCGAAGAGTTTATCTTCCCACAACTGTCTTAGTCTTAGTGACATCTTACATGGCTTCCTCAAGCCTATTTTGTCTCACATGGGTACATGTGTAGATTGTAATGTAACATCTTGTAAAAGTGAAAGACCAAGTGTCGATAGTAGAGTGTAATATTCATGTAGTAGTTGAAGAGTCATGAGGGTAGGTGAAGAGTCACAAAGGGGAATGTCAAGGGTCACCCCACCCTTTGATATTTATAGAACCTCATAACTCATTTTAAGGGCTTTTGGGAGCCAAGCTTCCTATAGGCACATCTTTGAGAAAGCTTGAAGTGTATTGTAACGAGCCTTGGATTCTCCATAGTGCAAAGCTAGTATATCTCTTTGGAGGATCATGTAGTAGTGACTGTAACGTTCCATTTTCGGGACTAGTGGTTGGTCATAGTTGTACGTATGCTTGTATCTTTCACTTTCTTAATATAATAGAGCCAACACATTTCATGCATATGTTGTTATTGTATTTCAACTATCTTGGTTACTCTAATGATATGTGTAGATGTTTATGCACATATGCATGGACTTGTCTATATATGTTTGTGTGAATCTTATTGAGATGTTTTGTTGGTTTAACCATCACTTTGGATCGTTGGCTAACCTTCTTTCTAGTTTATGATGCATCTTTGCTCGTGCGCTCCCTTCTAAGTTGCGTGCTATCACAAGTTTCTAAAGGCACATGCATACCACCGTTCCATGTGTTAGAGCCATTCATGCACCTTCCTTGACTTGTTGCACATGTCACACCCTTGCTACCACAAGGACATCTTACTCACCTCTGCACACAACCACGGTCAAGGCGATACTGTACTACCCCACTAATGGGACTCCTACACCAAACGGTCTGAGGTCTAGTTGGGACTTCTTATCGGGGATATCCCTTGACATGTTGGAAATTCCAACACTGTCAACACTCATCAAGAATAGATCGTCAGCACATAAAACCAAATTCAAAGGCATACCTTAAACTACCTTGAAAAAAAGGTTCAAGTTAACATTGATTCTATTGAATACAAACTTCATTAGGTAACTATAAATGTGGGCATACCAGACTCAAGGAGATTGCTTCAAACCTCATATGATTTCTTCAAGATGAAAACATGAATCTCCCTATCCTTTACTTCAAATCTCTGAGGTTGCTCAACATATACTTCTTCTTGTATCATCCCATGAATAAATATTGTCTTTACATCCATCTAGAGAAGGGCTCATCATTGACTAGTAGCAAGGAAAAAAATTGATCTAATAGTGGTGTATCCAACAACTGGGACAAAGATGTCGTCATAATATTCTCCCTCTTTTTGGGAGAATCCTCTAGTCACAAACCTTGCCTTGTACTTTTCAGTGCTTCCATCAAATCCATGTTTGATCTTGTACAATTATTTTGAGGTCACAATCTCAGACTTTCCTTTAGGTCTTTGAACAATATCCCATATATCATTCTTCCTAATGGATTCATATTATTCGGTCATAGCATCCTTCCAAACCTATTCTTTCACTACTTTCTAAAATGTGGAGGGATCAACCTATATCATAGTGCTCATTGTTACAACATATCCCTAATATTGGATTAATGTTTTTCTTTCTCTAAAGGTTCTTTTGGTAGTAACAAATCTATCATCATCCTGTAAAGTATCATGAATCCATAATGGTCTCTTCTTCATAGGGGGGTCACTTGGAGGAGAATCTAAGGGGTCCATAGGCTACATGGGACCATCAACAATGCCCTTCTCAAATTTCAGCATAGTAGGACCTTCTAATATGTCCATATCGTCATATTTCTTTGGAGGAGGAAGATCTATCGCTTTTCCAAGAGAAACATCTTCATCAACTGTATGTATGTATGTATGGATATATATATGTATGTATGTATGTATGTATGTATGTATGTATGTATATATATATGTATGTATGTATATACATATATGTGTGGTGTGTGTGTGTGTGTGGTGTTAGTGTGTGTATATACACACACACACACACACACAACATATATATATATTCTAAATGATTTAGAATTTTCACAATACACAACAAACGTACCTCTCTTTCCAGTGGCTTCCAACTTGTTCCTCTTATCCTTCGCCACATGAAAGTATACATTGCAACATGATATCTTGGGATGACCAATGTTGGGCTTCACACCTGTGAACATTTCTTTCAGGAGTATTGTTATCCAAAGCTTGATGAGGAACCCTGTTTTGTACATAGACCGATGTATGTGTTGCTTCACCCTAAAGGAACTTTGGTAACTTTTGATCACGCGGCATGACTTAGGAAGCTTCCATAATCAACAAATTATTTCTTTCAAACACTCCATTTTTCTTGGTATTTTATGGTACAATTATTTCCTCATTAATACCTTCCTTCTTGCAGAAGTCAACGAAGTCATTTGAAATGTATTCTCCACTATTGTTGGACCTGAAGACCTTAATTTTCTTCCCTGTTTGATTCTCTATTAGTGCCTTGAAGTCTTTGAACATATCAAAAGCCTCATCCTTGTGCTTCAAATAGTAAATCCATGTCTTCCTATAGAATTCATCAATGAATGTGATATAATAGAGATTTCCACCAAGATAATGCATTGGCATTGTTCCACAAAGATCACAGTGAGTGAGTTGAAGATTATCATCTATCTTATTCTTGTTATAGGGGAATTTTCCCCTTATCTTCTTTCAACTGGTGCATCCCAGACAAATTCCATCATGACTTGCTTGAACATAAGGCATCCCAGAGACTAGCTTCTTCAACTTTGGGAGGGCATCATAATGTAGGTGTACTAACCTGCGGTGCCATAACTCACTTTGGTGAGGGGTTTCATGGACCATTTCTAGTAGAGGTCTCACATTAACTCTATAGAGACCTTCAACTCTAGATCCCAATGTGAAAGCATCCATCAAGCGAGATTCCTTAGGCAAGTGAGGACTTTTCCCTTTATGAAAGCTAGTCTCATGCCCTTGTCTTCCAAAGAAGAAATGGATAACAGGTTCTTCTTTAGTTCTGGAACATACATTACATCATGAACAAGGATGGATTCTATAGAGTATCAAATTTAACATAACCAAATCCTTTACTAGATATGTAGATTTATCCCCAAGAATGATCTTCCAACATGTCTCCCTCTCATTCAAATTTGAGAGGACTTCCTTGAATCTAGAGAAGTGTCTAGAACCCCCACTATCTACCAACCAACTATCATGCGAATCTGGAGGAGAATAAGTAGAAAGAGAGGAAATAAGAATATATTCAGATTGACTAGTAGCTACATTATCTTCATATCTGGAATTTCTTGCTTTCTTTGGAGGACGATGAACTTCTTCATTATCATCTAGAGTGTCCCTTCTCCTCCTATCATCCCTTCTCCTCCTATCATCTCTTCCTCTTTGATAATATCTTCTTCTATTATTGATATTGCTATTCTCGAAGCCATGATTTTTGTGTTACCTTTATCTTGGAGCATTGCTCTTTTCCTGGCAATATTTAGCATAGTGGCCAAACTTGTGACAATTGTAACATTCAATATTAGACATATCTTTATCTCTCCTTATTATACTATTGGAATCCCTATGTCTTGCTAAAAAGTTCCTTTTATTAAATGGTCCTTCTTTACCTTTCCTTTTCTTATCTTGAGTGGCAAATAAAGAAGGATCTCCAACTTCATATTTTTAATTTTTTCCTCTATCAATCATCTTGGTCTCTTTTTGGTCAATTTAGAGTGTCCTAAATTGCTGTATTAATCATCAATCCGGGAGTCGTAAAATGTTGAAGTGCAGCGCACTATATGTGCAAGATAACCTATTTCTTACTTTTTTGTCCTTTTTGAGTTTTTGTTTTGTTTTGGGTTTATTTCTATTAATTCCCTAATGTGAGATGGAAATTATAAAAGACAAGTATGATATAAATGTTCAAGGCAATGATGTACTTTAAAATGATTTTCAAAACTTCAAACTTTTAAAAAAAAGTTTTAAAACATGCAATGATGAAACTAATTCTTGAAAGAGAGTGAAAATGTGCCACTATTCTAATTAAACAACAGTGAGCTAGTGACCATGAAACCCAGTATCCTTGCTG
>APFE030268950.1:0-12457 GCA_000404065.3 Pinus taeda | reverse complement strand
ATCTAGGAATTCATAACCATGCATAAGCATATCATATGTCCAATAACATAAATACATATAACCTAGACCAAGCTAGGGATTCAACCAAAAAGGACATATCTATATATGCCTATATTTCATTATCATGCAAAGACATTTCATATCATGTGTTAGTCAAACCCACTACACAATAATATCAAATAAAAGTTAGACACACAATCACTTGATTATACTAGGGTTTGATCAGACCACACACACATGCCAAGTAAATTAATTCTAAGACAATATAATATTCTTTCTCACACATTCCACCAAACCCTAATGAAATAGGGTTCCAATGTAGAACACACATTCCACCAAACCCCAACGAGTTAGGGTTCCAATTTGGAAACATAGAAAACCCTATATTACCAAAACTTCAAAGGTTCCGAGATTTTAGATCTTATCATTCCATCCTCACAAGTTAGGATTTCCCAATCATACCAAAATCCCAAACATGAAATCATCAATAAAGACTCCAACTATCATTTCACAATATCCCTAATTAGTTTAGGGTTTCATACATTCACAACAGCATACCCTTCAGTTAGGGTTTTCCAGAACCTATCTAGGGTTCTACCAAATTATATAAGAGTGGGGTGGGTATATTTATCAAGAGATGAATCACCCAAACAAGAATCATTAGGATTCAATACTGCTAGTCATAACAAGGTTGGTAATCAATCATCAAATGAATAATCTTTTCAATCAATGAATTCGAAGCATACCTTTGTTTCTTGACTAACCTTGTCTTGAGAGATCCTCCTTCTTGCAGATGTTTTCCCTAATCAAGACAAGAGAGGGAGAAAGGTGATTAGTATTTAATATAATCAAAACTAAATGAATGCATGAGCCCAAAATTGAAAAGACATGAGATACTTATCTTTGTCTTGAACAATCTCATTAATGGCCAGTAGATCATCCTTGAGTATAACTATCTTCACAAAGAATGTTTCCACAATATCTTCTTTAGTCACCTTCATAGTCCTCAACGCATTCTTCAAACTTGCTACTTGACCAATGTTCTTAATAGTGAACAACTTCGACAAGGATTCATACATCTCCTAAGCATGATCAATTCTAGCTATGAATGGGACAATATTGTCTTTTATCCCTTCTACCATTGGAGTCATAGCCACCAAATCTAGATCCTTGAATTTCGCTTTCACTGGCTTCTTTTGTAGGCTTCTGTACATTTCCTTTTACCAAATCCAATACCTTATTCTTCTCGAGGATTAGGTCAATCCTCTTCTTCTAGGATCTGAAGTTAGATACCCCTTCAATTTTTTTCTTGCCCTTTATTTAGACATATTCCTTGAATATGATAGATTCCTTCCCTAAGATAGTGCCTATGAATGGATCTGCGTTTTTCTTCCTTCTTCAGCAAAGCTTTGATACCATGTTGGAAAATCATAAAGGAAGTGAATATTTTCTCGATATTGATAATTACTTGTGATGTTAATTGTTATTACGATTATGTATATCTTATTACTTTAGTTCATCAAGCAATTACACAAAGAAACAATAGATAAAACAATGAACACAAGATGTAGGCACATGCCAGGGCAAAACCCCCCTTGAGGGGAAAACCCAGTCAAAGTAATTCTTCCTTTCAATAGTATTCTTTGAGACTCTTCACCCTATACCTTGACCAGATCTTCCCTCCACACCAGGTCAGCCTCCAGAAGATTGATCTCTTTCCAACAACTTTGACTATGTAGCAACTTGCGGCAGCTCACGAACTTTAGCAACAATCCAACTTGGGAGACTTCGTTCTCCCAATCCAAAACACAAAACAGAGAGAGACCACCACCATAATTTTGATTTTACTTGACTCCTTAGACTCCCCCAAAATTGCATTCACTTCGGCTTCCTGGAAATAGACTTTCCCAGCTTGCTACTTCGCACTTCTACCTAGAAAACAAATTTTCACACATCTACTGAGAAGAGAGAGAATGAGAAGTGATGCACCAAATGAATTCATAGTCCTTCCTTTTATAGGCTTCTTGTGTGGTAAAATGAGTCCTTAGGCCGACTTGATCTTCTCTTAGGCTGACATGGTGTGGGGGTTCCATAATTCATATTTGACTCAATACTAAACTGATTTACATGATTCAAAATCCTAAGAAGGGTTCCTTTAAATGTAAAATAATTCTACAGACCCAAAATAAATACTAGAAGTCCTCGATGGGGACTTTGACCTAAAACATGGTGACCAAACCCATGCTTTAATAAGTCACAATAATAATAATAAATCTTTTCTTTATTCTTTTGACAAGTACATTACATAATGACTCAAGTACATTATTGAAGACTGAACATAGTTACTTTTTCCAACACTTCTAGATCCATGGATGCAACTTGATTATAGATCTAGGGTTTCTTCAAAGTGATCTCAAAGTAGGTATTCTTGAAAAGTGATCTTTGTTCTCTTTCCTTCACCAAAGCTCTGATACCATGTTGATTTTTCGAGTACAATAGATGCAATTACTTATTTACGAAACTTGATAATTACTTCCATTGATATAGATGTTTATTTTTCTCTTTCAATGTATTATTAAGCAATTATACATTTAGAAATTTCAACCTTAGACAATAGATCAATAGAGATCACAATGCACACAAAGACAAGAATATTTTACTCTAGGAAAACCCACAAAGGGGGAAAAACCTAGCCAACCTTTTCCTTAGAGAATCGATGCCTATGATCCCAACCACAAGATGCCCAATATGCCAAGAAAAGATTTCCAAATCACTTCAAGATTCCTTCTCTCAAGTTCGCACTAGGTTTGCAATAGGGACCAAATTTCGACTCTCCTTATCTTAGAATTTTGTACCTTGATCATAGTTTTGACACAAAACATTGGACTTGCAATCATATGTGCGAGGGAAATAGAGAGAGAGTTCACATGTGTGAATAGATTATTCCTTGAACTTTGCTTCTGTTTATCCTTCAACTCGTCCTTCCTTTCCTTTGTCCTCTTTCACTATTTCAAATCAAAAGTATCCTTGAATATGTGATTTGAAATGCGTTTTCAGTGGAGACAAATGCTCTCTATATATACATGTTGGATGGGGGTCGAATAGATGTCTCTTGGGCCAGGATGACTTCATCATTAGGAGTCTGACTTAAGCATATTGTGGTGTCAAACATGCAAATTCAAAATTTTCATTTTCCCACTTAAGGTAAGGTCATGAAGAACATGCCTTATAAAGTTTATTTTGAATATAAACAAATAAATATTTTATTTTTCTTGAAAGCGTGACGAACATGCTTCAAATATTTTTTTCTTTTACAAATATAACTCATTTTTCAATATTACAAGTACAAATGAGATATTATGAAGATCGCCCATAACTACAAAATTCAACAATATGGATGAGATAGTTAATACTATTAAAGGTCTTGATGAAATTATTGATGAAGCTTTAATAGTTCAAAATGTTTTGAGATCTCTCCCCTCCATATTCAATGCAAAAGTTTTAGCCCTAAAAGAACTGAAAGAAAAACTATCCATGGATCAACTATTAAATTTCAGATTGCTCTATGTTGTTTCAATTGTTTTAGCCTAATTCAACTAGAAATATCTCAACAATAATTAATATTTCTAATATTTCCAATCAATAGTAATTGAATATAGAATAGTAAATGCAATGACAAAGGAGACGATCAACATATCAATAAGAGACGCCAAAATTCCAGTCAATGACAAGGGAGAAACCCACTAGGGGGAAAACCCTTTGCAATTCCACTTCATTTAAATTGTCATAAAATGTCAATTAGAGAGCATAACGAGCCAATAAAAAATCATCCAGAAAAATTAACCCAACAACATCGATAAATATGTTCCCAGAACCAATCCAGATCAGAGACAACTTTTCTTATCTCTGGTCAACTGTGGTCAAATCTCAAAATGCAACCTTAGAGCCCAATCACATGGAGGAATAGGTATGCATGCGGTTGAGAGATCCCAAACACACAGATGAGCCTGTATGCTCACGGTTTTAGCTGAAAATTCACTGTGTCAAGCCTACGGTCAGAAACAAAAAACCCTAAAACACATATGAGCTTCGAACCCTATAATCTTAGACCTGTATGAACCGCATTTCTTGACCCAATGTCAGACCTGTGCAAAACTGGCTAATGAAGAAGAGAAGAAGAATATGCTTGGTGATGTCCAAATGATATTGAGGCCAATTGTATTTATAGGCTTCCCAGGGTGTCCAATTTCTTGTTAGAGAAGACCTTATCAAATGTGACATTGTGGGATTCAATTCAAAAATACACTTTCCCTTGTCCAAATTCAGTGCTTCAAAAGTCAAAATTGGTCCTCTCGAAAAGAGAAATCTAGTCCCATGGCTGGAATTTATCACTAAGATGCCAAATTAACACTCCCTCTCAGCTAGGAATAAATTCCAACCATATCATGTAATAATCGCCATAAGTATCATGTCATCATATCATGTCCCATCTCTACTCAACTTTATCTCTTGAAACATTCTCGAATCTAAAGAAGAAGAATAGTTGGGGAGCATCAACTAGCATCATCTTGGACAATGAGGAAGGTCCTATTAGACACTCCCACCTCATGTCTATGACAGTGGGGAAGGTCTGATTAGACACTCTCACCCCATGTCCATGACTATGGGGAAGGTCCTATTGGACACTCTCACCCCAAGTCATCTCATCAAGAAATAGGTGAGATACAACTTACAAATAAAGGATCATAACCATCCCATGACGTAATCAATGGGTGAGATACTACTTCCTATATAAAAGGTAAGGGTCACATCCATCCTATTGCATGTTGATCTTTCGAGAAATGACCCTCAACAGTCATGTGGTATAACGCTTCCATCATAATCAACTTGGGTGAGATACTAGACTTACCAAAGGTAAGGATCACACACCCTAAAGTACTCTCTCAACTTGTTGGCCAGACAAGGAGCAATAATCCCAACAAGCCCAACTTGTGGGTATGATGCCAACTAAGTATAATTTGCATAGACCAAGATAGGGGAGAAACATCTATGAGCCTACGGGTAACAAATAGGGGTGATACCCTATTTTCCAGATATCCATCAACTCCAAAAGCCCTCCATCTCAATTGCACACCCTGGGAGCTTAGATAGGGGGGAAGATTTGGCTCAGTGTCCTTGATCAGTGATGCCCCTTATGAAGAGGCGTCACATCTATTAGTCCAAGTTTCTCTCTAAAGACCAAGAACTTTCCTTTCAACAAAGCCTTAGTGAGAATATCCACAGTCTACTCATTTGTTGATATATGATGGAGTGTAACTGCTCCTCTCTGCACCATGTATCGAATGAAATGATATCAAATCTCTATGTGCTTGGACTTGTCATGAAATATAGGATTCTCTTCCATATAGATCCCTCTCTTTTTATCATGGTATATCACAATAGTGTTTAGGACATGTTCAAATAAATCTCCAAAGAGATTTCTAAACCAAATGGATTCATAGCTAGCCATGCTAGTAGCAATGTACTCTGCCTCGGTGGTACTCAGTGCTACGGACTTCTGCATCTTGCTCATCCAAGATATCATGGAAGATCCAAGGCAAAAACAACATCCAGATGTACTCTTCATTTTGACAACATTTCCTACCTAGTCAACATCAATATATCCATGAAGTCAAACATCTCCAACAATATCTTATACCAAGGGTGTTCGTGCCATGAAAATATCTCAAAATGTGTTTGGCAGCAATCCAATGTGCATGGAGAAGCTCAATCATGAATTGACTCAACGTGTTCAGTGCATAGAATATGTCCGGATGAGTGTTCACTATGAACATCATAGCCCCAATCAACTATCTATACTTGGAAGAATTCGTCAAATTGGGTCTTGCAACTTCTCGAAATATATTCTTGAAATTCATTTCCATCAGTGTGGGAAGGGACTTGCATTCTGTCATTCTAAAACTCTCCAACAACTTCACAACATAATTTCCTTGTGAAATAAAAATCTCACTGGTCCTCTGGCACACCTCAAGGCCTAGAAAGTAGTGCATGAGTCCAAGGTTTTCATCTTGAAAGAGCTAACTCCCTCTTACACTCAATCATCAAGGACTCACTACATGTGAAGAATAGATCATCAACATATAAAACGAAAGTCAATGAGATACCTTGGACTACCTTGAAGTAGAGGTTGGAATTGGCAATGCTTTTTGTGAATCCTAGATTCACCAAATAACTGTCTATGCAGGTTTACCATGCTCTAGGGGCTTGTTTCAAACCATACAATTCCTTCTTCAACCTGAAAAAATGTGTCTTTTGATCCTCTACTTCAAATCCCTATGGTTGTTCAACATACACTTCTTCTAGTAACATGCCATGAAGGAATGCAGTCTTCATGCCCATTTGATGAAGGGTCCATACTTGACTTGCGGTAAGAGAAACTAACAAATGAATGGTTGTATATCAAGCCACATGTGAAAATATATCATCATAATCTTCTCCCTCTTAATAGGAGAATCCTTGAGCCACGAACCTTGATTTATACTTGTCAATGCTTCCATCGATTCCATGTTTGATCTTGAATAGCCATCTTGAAGTCACCACAGATTTTCCCTTTTATCTTGGCACAACATCCCATACGTCATTCTTCATAATTGATTCATATTCTCTGGCCATAAAATCCTTCCAAACTCTTCTGTCATGACTTATTCAAAGGTGGTTGGTTCAAATTGAATCATAGTGCTCATTGTAGTAACATATCCTCGGTACCTGCATGGATTCTTAGTTTCTCTAAATGATCTTAGAGTGGGAATGCATCTCTCCTCATGTTGTAATGTGTCATGAAGCCAAAGTGGCCTCTTCCTAGTAGGATGATCACATGGAACAGGATCCAAGGGATCCACGGGCTCATTAGGATCATCAACAATGTTTTTCTTGGATTTGGGCACGAAAGGACCATCGAAAATATCCATATCATCATTCTTCTTCTTAAGAGGAGGACGTGGAGGAAGGTCCCTTTCTTTTCTAAGGGAAACATCTTCATCAAATTTTACATCCCTATTAATTTCAATGTTTCTTTGACCAAGAATATATATTATTAATGCTTTAGAATTTTCACCATATCCAAGAAATGTACCTTTTCTTCCCGTGGCTTCTAGCTTGTTCCTTTTGTCCTTCGGCACATGGAAATATACGGGGCAGAAAAATATAAGGAGATGGCCCACATTGATCTTGACACCTGTGAACACTTTTTTGGGGGTCTTGTTGTCCAATTCTTGATGAGGCACCCTGTTTTGAACATATACAACAAAATTCATTGCTTCTCCCCAAAGGAACTTCAACAACTTTTGATCATGGAGCATGGCATGATCGACTTCTACAATAAACCTATTCTTTCTTTTAGCTACTCCATTTTGTTCTGGAGTATAGGGCACAATTGTCTCTTTCTTGATAGCTTCCTTCTTGCAAAAATCGATGAACTGATTTTAAATGCACTCTCCACCATTGTCAGACCTGAAGATCTTAATTTTCTTCCTTGTTTGATTTTTTACCAAAGCTTTGAACTCCTTGAATATTTTGAAGGCTTCATTCTTATGCTTCAAATCATATATCCATGTCTTTCTTGAGAAGTCATCAGTGAAGTGATATAGTAGAGATGGCCACTAATAGAATGTACGGGGATTAGACCACATATGGACAAATGAATGAGATGGAGGATGCCTTTTATCTTATTCTCGCTAGAGGGGAATGATTCCCTTGTCTTCTCTCCACTGGCATAACTTGGACATACTCCATCATGTTGGGCTTGAACATCGAGAATATCAGAGACCAATTTCGTCAATTTTGGAAGAGCATCATAATGTAGATGGGCCAATATTCAATGCCATAGCTCACTTAGATGATTAGTATCATGGGCCAATGCTAGAAGAGATCTATCGATAACTCTATATAGTCCAATGAATGTCGATCCCAATGTACATGAATCTCTAATAGGTGATCCAACAGGCCAAGTGAGAACCTTTACCTTGATGAAGGCAACCCTCATCCCTTTGTCTTCCAAAGTAGATATTGATACCAAATTCTTCTTCAACCTTCACACATACATCACATCATGGAGCAAAACAGATTCCCTAGAATCCAAATGAAATTTGATGAACCTAAAGCCTTTAACAAGATGAGTGGATTTATCTCCAAGAATAATTTTCAAATTTGACTCCCTTTATACCAAATTAGAGAAAACTTCCTTATACCCAGAGAAATGATGAGTGGCCCCACTATTAACCAACCAACTATCCCACGAACCCGGAGGAGAGGAACTAGTGACAACAGAAATACGAATATATTCAGATTGATTTGCAACATTGCTTTCATACCTGGAATATCTCGACTTCTTTTATAATTTCTTCTAGTGTTGTAGCGAGGACCATTGTTCTTCTCAGAACAATCTCGAGCATAGTGGCCTTTCTTATGACAATTGTAGCATTCAATGTGAAAATCCTTGACTCTCCCATTCCTTCTATTTGAATTTCAAGGAGGAGGCTTTCTTGAAATTTATGGACCTCCTTTTCCTTTCTTCTTCTTGTCACAAGTGATGAATGCAGTGAGCTCTCCTTGTTCATGCTTTTGTATCCTTCCTCTAGAAGCCATCAATGATTCTTGAGTGAGTTTTCCAACAATCTCGTCAAATGACGGGAAAACATTTTTATTCCATATAGTGGTAATGAAGGTTTCCCAAATAGGAGGGAGACCTCTAAGGTTTACAATCACAAATTCCCTGTTAGATATAGTTTCCCAAACTCTCTGCAATTGATCTTTAAGATGAGATGTCCTCATAATGTAGGATTGCAAAGAATCTCCTTTATTCATCTTCATATATTTGAGTTGATCTTTCAAGGAGATGATTTCATTTAGATTGTCAACTTCATACATTCTAGCTAGCTTATCATACATGTCCTTAGAGTTTTTCCAATTCCCAACATAAGCAAGTAAATTGTCTTGTAAACCATCAACCATAATTTGCTTTTATTTTAACTCACCTTTCTTGTGCTTGTTCTTGTTCTTGGAAGCAACGAAAGAATTCTTCGGAGGTTCATGTACCTTTCCTTGAATGAATTCCAAAACATCATTGTTATCAGCTATGATCTCCAACCTGATTTTCCATGTAGCAAAGTTAGATGATTCACCCGACTTCTCATGTTCCTTGAAGAAAGAGGAAGACATCTTAACTTGATTAGAATGGTTCCTTCAAGTTTCCAAATATTATTGCTTCAATTCTTGTCTCCTTTTGGGATTGTCCTTCACCTTAGCTATAATACCATGTTAAGTTTCAGACTGCTCTATGTTGTTTCAATTACCTTATCCCAATTCAATTATTCAATTAGCAATATTTCTAAAATAATTAATATTTCTAAAGTTTTCCAATCAACAGTAATTGATGATAGAACAGAAAATGCAATGACAAAGGAGACAGTCAACATATCAATAAGTGACACTAGAATTTCAGTCAACAACCAAGGAAAAACTCACTACGAGGAAGACCCTTTGCAATTATTCTTCTATTAGATTGTCATAAAATGTTTAATAGAGAGTACAATGAACCAATACAAAATCATCCAAGAAAATTAACATATCAACATTCAGAAATATGTTTCCAGCATCAATCCAAATTAGAGAAAATGTTTCTTGTTTGTAGTCAATTGCGATCAAATGTCAAAATGAAACCCTAAAGCCAAACCACACGGAGGAAGAGGTATGTGTGCAGTTGAGAGCTTCCAACCACATGGATGAGCCTACATGCCTGCAATTATAGGAGAAATTTGACTGCATCAAGCCTGTGGTTATAAGAAAAATTTGCGTGCATCAAGCCTACATTCGGAAAGCAAAAACTGTAAAAAACATGTGAGCTTTGGACCTTGTAATCTCGGACCTGTACAAACCAAATTTATCGGCCCAACGTTAGACCTGTGTGAACCAATCAATATTAAAGGAAATTTCACCCTAAAAGTTCCCAAGAAATTTTCACATAATTTCCTTGTCATAATCTATAAACCAATCAAAATCCTTTCAGTTTAAAAAGAGGTACATGCCCTAAATAATTTTAAATTTTTTAATTTGGGTATTTCTGAAACATTTTATTATTAATTTTGGTATCAGTGAAATATTTTATTATTAATTTGGGTATTCATGAAATATTTTATTAATGTTATTTACCTACGTTACCCATATGAATCAGAATACCAAAAAAGTTATTAATGCAATGTAAATTTCGATATTAGTGAAAAATATAAATTAAAAATGCAGGTCCATCTGACATGAATAGCCAAGCCCCAAAAAACACCAAAATAAATAATTAAATATAAAATAGTCAAATAGTTAAAAATAATTAAATAAAAAATAGTTATGGTTAAAAATAGTTAAATATAATATAAATATATGAGTAAATTTAAAATAGAATATATAATTATATAATAATAGTATTATATAATAATATATATATATATATTATAATATATTATATATATATATATATATTAGATATAGATAAGATTTATAATATAGATATAGATATAGAATGATTATAGATTTAGATATGATATAATATAGATAAAATATAAATATAGGAAGTTAAATTTATAGAGTATATATATATATAACAATTCCATATATTGAGGGATTTTGATAAAAGTAAAAAAATAGAAATAATATAATTTCTTTTATTAAATCTCGTGCTAATAAATATTATGGAATATAGATAAAAATAAAGTAATACTAAAAAAATTATCTACATGCCATTTTCTATTAATTTCTTGATTTTTCTTTAGGAGGCCACTTTTAGACTGAAATTTCCTATAATGAAGAAAATAAGAAGATGCTTGGTGATGTCCAAATGAGCTCACTTGTATTTATAGGCTTCCAAGGGTGTCTAATTTCTTGTTACGGTTGACCTGATCAAATGTGGCATTGTGGGCTTCAATTCAAAAATACACATTCCCTTGTCCAATTTGAGTGCTTCAAAAGTCAAAATTGGTCCTTTCGGAAAGAGGAATCTAGTCCCATGGTTGGAATTTGTCATTGAGCTGCCAAATTAACATCAACTTCATGGAACCTTGAAAACCTATGAGATGAAGATAATTAAGGAGAATTCAACATTAAAGTAAGTAGCATTCAAAGTGTTGAGAAATCAATGTAAACGTATATTAGGGTTGATTCCTCTTAATTGAAATTTACTTGTGATATTTGTTGGCCTTTTATTACTTTTATTATGTCTTCTTCACCAAACAATTACAAAACATAAAATGCATGAAGATCACAAGAACACAAAGAACACAATATATAGGCTCCAAGTGAGGGAAAAATCCCTCCAAGGCGAAAACCTAGAAAAATTCTCTTCTTATAGAATCAAATCAAAGTGAGATATCCAAAACCCAAAGACTAAGACCAAGACCTCCCCCCTCCTCAAACCCTTCCTTTAGCAAGTTAAAATTCACAAAGTCAATGACTGTCAAATCTTATCCTTTTTAAGAATTCGGTCCTACAACTCAGATTTTCAACCCCTACAACTCTCAATTTTCGGTCCTATTTTCGTACACTTTCCCTAGAAACTCGCACATGTGAACTAGGTCAAGTCAAAAATCAGATTTTTCTTTTCTTCTTTTGTTTTCTCCTTCTTCCTTCTCTATCACACTTATTTTCTTCTTCCTTCGCTTCGAGATTGTTGAGTGTGTGTGCTAATGAGGACGAAGTTGTTGGAAATACTGAGAGGGGGGGTGAATCAATATTTCTTTTCAATTTTTATTTTTACCAGTTAAGATCACTTATAATTAGAACACAAAATGAACAATGATAAAATAATAATTTTATTAATCAACGACGAGGACTTCAATCCTATTTACAATGAATCAAGAACAATAATTATTAGGGCTTCAACCCTAGATTAAGACACCAATCTCCAATCCACCAGGCTCCAACCTATATTTTGCCAAGCACTGACTTGGACTTCATGAGGCTCCAACCTCTAGGGCTCCAACCCTATCTTCCCAAGGCTCCAACCTTGTCACTTTGAGGCACCAACCTCTAGGGCTCCAACCCTATCATTGGTACTAGCTCCAACCTGATCTTGTTGAAGATTCCTATCCTTTAGGGCTCCAACCCACAACTTCAATTTGTCGAGATAAATTTAATGATTCTTCACGGCTCCCAATATCTTCTACAATGAGCCTTGACAATATCTTCACTATTGGGTACCTATAATACTAGTGATTACCCCATTACTATTCTAGTTGTACCCCTTATTAATATTTTTGTGCCCCTATTGTCCCCTTATTGTTATTACTGTGCCCCATAGAATCCTCAATTGTTATTTTTGTGGCTTTATATTATTATTGTTAGGTCGGCTAGGTTATATTGTGACTCCTTAGACTCTTATATATAGAAAGGAGGTTTTGTCATTTGAATCATCCAA
>APFE030268942.1:6335-55772 GCA_000404065.3 Pinus taeda | reverse complement strand
GGTACATTAAGGATAGGGGAAGGTGTATGAACATCAGGATACAAGTTTTGCCGATGATTTGACCATCCAAGAGAAATTGCCTTCAAAACCCTAGGAGAGGGAAACGAACTTTACCTAGGCGCAACTGAAGCATGAACAAGGTGTAAAATGACCCATTGGAACCTGACATGATGATGAAAACCCTCTGAATGATGGTATACTCTGCTGAATGGTGACATGGACCGACATTTGGACAACTTTGAAAGGAGTAAAAGAAAACCCTAGACCTAATACCCAGTGACCAAATTTTGCTTGAAAACTCACTGAAATGACAAAATTTGACCTTGACACCTTAAAATCATTTTGTAAGAGCATGTTTGATCACTGGAGGAAGGCTGCAAAGACTGACACTAGCACTCCCAAAGGAACAACAGCTTCAAACAAAGTGGAAAAAAACAGCAGAGGAAAAAGCTAAGTCAATTAAACAATTAAACAGGTTAAACTAGGACACATACTGGTAGTACCTGGTAAAGCCACATAGCCAATGGATGACCTTGAAATGTCTCATAACCTTCGCCGAGAAGATAGTTCCAGTGCTCGCCAATTCTGTATTTGCGGGACAATTAAAAGTTGAGGTCGCCCAACCAACGCTCTTGAAGCCAATGTTGGATATTTGCAACTTAAAAGAATAGATGCATAATTTATCATAGCTACAGTTTAGTAGTATTTTTAGTTCATTTTTTCTTAAAATGAGGAAGGTGGTTTAAACCTTCTCACCTATTTTTGTAATGTCTATTTGTAGATTACATTAGAGTAGTATTTAAACCCCTCTCATGCATTTAGAGAGGGGTCCAGACTTTTATCAAAAACAATTCTTCTAAACATACAGTTTTCCCCCCACTGAGGAGGTTTTGATAAAATGAATGGAACGAGATTTATTTTTATATGAGTTTGAAGTCTGCTACTGAAATGCACTTTTGTGCTCTTAGTGGATGTTGAGTTATTTGAAGATAAATCTATATTGCTGAAGCTCATGAGTAGAACCTATTACCAATGGTATTTTATCTCCTAATACTTTTTTCTTATGTGCCAAGTGATAAATTATTTTTAGTTATTGATATATGAAAGTATGAATGTTCAGTTGTCATTATTGCACTTCTGTACGGTGATAACTATTCTTTTTATGTTGATTATATGAATAATTCTTATGCGATATGTTTCTCATAATTGTTTCAAATAATTTCTTATACGAAATAATCATTTTTAATGGATTCCTTTCTCGTAGTGATTGAATGATTTTTATTACCAATTTCTGTTGGAAATTAATTTACATCGCATAAGCAAAACGTTACTCCCAAGATAGTTTAAAGTTAGATGTTTTCTTTCATTAGAATAAATTGCACATGTTAGTTAAAGATATATTAGATTTAGAATAAGCATTCACCCCATAAACCCAAAAAGAAAAACATCATCCCGATAGCACACCATCACAAACAGATTGGAAAACTAGTCCCATCACCCCCAGTCAGAGCCACTATTCCAAACGAAAAAGGAGCTGCTTTCAAGGTCCGGACCGGGTGATTATCCCCCTTGTTGTAGACTTGATTTTTGGGCCTTCAACATATTTGGTGCTATAAGGAGGGCATGAACTATGAATGGCTAGCAAATTCAAATCCATAACCCATTCTAAGAGTAAAACTCCCTCAATATCTTCCCCAACTTCTCCCTCACATTCTGAATCTTTAATTTCTAAGCGAGAAGTTGAGAAAACAACAACCACTGCTGAAAACCTGAACATTTCAGATAAATCCACTCTTGAACCTCCCGAAGTTCAGTCTTTAATTCATAAACTTCAAGGATTTTCAATATCACCATAGAAATCTGAGTTATCTCAAGGCAGTGTGACTTCACAATACATTCCTTCCCATCCTCTTACCAGATTATAGAGTGAAAAGCTTGGTTTTGAACCGACAGAATTCCCTCTGCCTAAAAGAAAAATAGCAAGGAAGACATCGGAAGGGTCTGATAGTGAGACTCTTTCATCATCATCATCCATTTCATCTAATTCATTGCAAAGTCAACCATCCACTCCCAAACTCCATACTGTTGTTCAACAGGGTACTGGAACTTCAACATCGTCTTCTTAACCACTTGTAACTCCATCTGTGCTTTCCTCTGTTAGTATCTCAACAATGGCGCAGAGACCATGGAACAATCTAGGGGCAGTCACAATGCCTACGTCCTTGAGTCAATTGTCGGCTCATCCCGAAAAATGGCTACCAAAGTTTAACCTAGATACAGGCGTACTGGCAGAAGAACACATAAACAACTTTATGTTGTCAATAAACTTAAATGGAGTTACTGAAGAAGACATTGTTGTTAGGCTTTTCCCATATACCTTACAAGGAGCAGCTGGGTCCTGGTATTTTTCATTACCATCAGGATCCATTACTAGTTGGAATATTTTCCAAGAGTAGTTCTTGACTAAATTCGGTGATGATAGGTCTACAGCGACATTAATCAATGATCTCTCAAATCTTAAAACCGAATCAACAGAACCTATCAAAGATTCCAACTTCTGTTTTAATAAGCTCTTAAATAAGATTCCTACCACGTCTAAACCTAGTGAAGCGATTCGAAGTGAATGGTATATATCTGCCTTACCTTCAAATATAGCAATCTTTGTAGATAGGGCTGCCAAACCAACATTAGCTGAAAATATGAAAGAAGTGATAGCGGTGGAAAAATGTGTCCTAGCTTTATAAAAGAAAAATGTTGTAGATGAAAGAAAATCTAGAAATATCACTTTTAGAGATGACCCTAAGAAAAAAAAATCAAAGGACCCATTCGACTTGGAAGGGTTATAGAAAGTTTTAAAAACCATGTCTAACGAAATGGTTGATATTAAGAAACAAGTGGTAGAGACCTCTTCCAAGAAACCTTTCAAGAAGAATCCTTCAACCGATCTGAAGCCTCCCAATGCTATAACAAACGCAGAATCAGAAGGGGAAGAAGAGGAAGTTTCGAATGAGGAACATACTGATGATGATGAGGTTGTAGAACTACAAGGAATGTGGGACTTCATTCTTCTAGATGAAGAAGATCAAGATGTATTACCAGTGACTAGCAGAAGTAGAAATCAACTTGATCCTCCATAATCCAGTTCTAAACAAAAAAACCCAAGCCCAACTTCTAAAGATAAAATCACAGGTAAGAAATCATCACCAAAGGCAACTTAGACAAACCCAGCCCAGTCTGATTCAACCACTCCATCTAAAACACTTATCATTTCCGATGAAATGGAATATAATATTGTTGAAGACATGAAGAAGACTAGGGCCAACATTACTTTTCATGAGCTGAGTAAATTAAAGCATCAGTAGAAACTACTTTTGAAAGAGCTGCATGTAGTACCGATTATGCCTCTACCTGTAGCTGTAATATCACAAGCTACTCATGAAATGGGAAGACCTCCGACTAGTATGTCAAATAAAGTTGATCCAAATGACATTGCTTTAATTGGAGGAAGGTCAAAATCCCATACTCCTCCATTCCTCCTTACCTTTGAAGTTTTCAATAAAAATTTGCATAACTGTTTGGTAGACTCTGGTGCTTCATCTAATATTTTTCCTAAGATAGTTTGTGCAAAGTTAAATTTCCAACCTCAAAATTTTGCAGTATGCATAGCACAGTTGGATCGGTCTCAAGTCGAAGTTATCAGCGAGCTCAATCAAGTGACCATAAGGCTTTCATCGAATACAAAGGTATGTTAAGTCATTGATATACTGGTTGCAGATATTCTTGAGTTTTATGGATTAATTCTTAGCAGGGATTGGTCAAAGAAGCTTCATGGTTACTTTACGACCGATTAATCATATATGTGGCTCCCTTACAACGGTAAACCAAATCAGATAAAGGTTGAGCGAGAAAGACACCAAAAGTACATAGCAATGGAGTTAGAAGGAGAAAATGAACCTATAGCGTATAGCAATAATATAATTGGAAACTATTTTGTTGATTCATTCTTAGGGAATTTCAATGCTCATACTTCACCTTTTTTAGAAAATTCAATTTTATCTCAGATAGAAAATTTTTCTCAAACAGATACTTCTAGATGCATTAATTTTGTAGATAGGCTTGTAAATAAATCTTTGTTTTGGAAATTATTTTTCGATGGTTCTAAGTCTAATGATGGATCAGGAGTAGGTTGTATATTAATTAGTCCATAAGGAGATAAAACCATGCTAACCTGTAGACTCGAGTTTGATTGCACAAACAATACTGCAGAATATGAAGCTCTAGTTCAAGGGTTATACAAGGCAATCGGGCTTGATATCAAATATCTACAAGTCTTTGGGGATTCTGGGATTGTTATTAAGCAGGTAAGAAATACTATACATTGTCTTTCAGGTCATTTGAAGCACTATCAATCGTTAGTACAAGACCTGACTTCACACTTTACAACATTCAATATTTCATCTATTCCCAGAATCCAAAATGCTAGTGTTGGCCTACTTGCTAATGTAGCTTCCAAGCTCATTCCTTCAGAAGACTATAGTCCAAACAGATTCTCAATCGAATTAATCTTTAGACCCTCCATCCCGGATAATGTTACCAACTAGAGAGTTTTTGACGATGATCCTCATATTGTAATTTTTCTAACTTCAAAAGGCCCTTACAATAATTAGATAATTGATGAAGACCAACATGACAAGTAGTTAGAACAAGGAAGCACCAATAACGCTATACCCAAATCTGTAGTTAAGTTGGAAGACCTATATGATTTAAAGGACAAATTCAAAAGGTCCACCAATTCAAAACTTCAGAGTTCAACTCTGAGATATGAATTAGTGAATCTAGGAACTGACATAAAACTGCAGAATATCAAGTTAGTTCTTGGTCTAACTCCCGAGGAAAAATCAGCCTTTATTCGACTTTTCAAACGATATAAAAATGTCTTTGGCTAGAATTACGATGACCTCAAAACTTACAACACTTCAATCATACAGCATACAATTTCAATGATCGCTGACGAAAAACAAGTCCAGCAGAAGCTGAGGAAAATCAATCCTAATTTGGAAAACTAGATCAATTTTGAGTTGAACAAATTACTGAAAGCCAAAATTATTTTTCCTGTTCGAGATTCTAGATGGGTTTCCAACTTGGTACCAGTCAGAAAGGAAAATGGAGATATTCGGATTTGCATTGACTTCTGAAATCTCAATAAAGCCTGCCAAAAGGATAATTTTCCACTACCCCCTATGGAACAGATATTACAAGCAGTTGTAGGGTCTGAACTAATGTCCTTTTTAGATGGCTTCTCAGGGTATAACCAAATTTTATTCCACTTGGATGATCAATTGAAAACAACATTTAGAACGAAATGGGGCACGTATGCATATCAAAAGATGCCATTCAGGTTGATTAATGTCGGTGCCACGTTTCAAAGGGACATGGATATTGCATTTAAAGGATTAGTGAATAAGTCAGTGGTGATTTACTTAGATGACATAACAGTGTATTCTAAAAAACGTAGTAATCACCTTAGAGATTTAAAATAGATCTTCCAACGATGTCAAAAATATGGGATCTCACTTAATCCAAAAAAGTCCTTTTTTGCATTAAGTGAAGGAAAACTTCTCGGATTCATAGTGTCTAAATCTGGAATCCATATTGATCCAGATACGATTAAGGAGATTTTTGAGATATCCTTACCCCATAACAAAAAAGCAATGCAATCCTTTCTTGGTCAGATCAATTTCGTTAAAAGATTTGTCCCGAACTTCTCAAGAATTGTGTCACCTCTCCAAGCAATGATTAAGAAAAGCTCTCTCTTCAAATATGGTCAGGCAGAACATGAAGCGTTCAGCCTGATAAAACAAGTGATTATAAATGCCCCATCTCTAGCGACTCCAAACTTTTCTGATCCTTTCATTTTGTATACATTTGCCTCTGAGAAATCGCATGCTACAATACTCACACAAGCCAACCAAGATAAATTCGAAGTCCCAATTCCCTTCTTCAATTCAAACTTGCAAGGAGCTGAATTAAATTGTTCTGATGTTGAGAAACAGGCTTATACTATATTCAAAGAGATCAAACAATTTAGACCCTTTCTTCTCAAGACTCATACGAAAATAATAGTACCATTTCCAGCAATAAGAAATCTTTTGGTACAGAAAGACGTGGGTGAAAAGAAAGCAAATTGGGTCACAGCCCTGCAAGAATATGACACTGAAATCAAGCCAGCAAATATTGTAAAAAGTCAAGGTTTTTGTAGGATGTTGGCTGGAGCATCGCATATATCAGAAATACAGTCCCCAGGCAATGAAGTACAAATGTATGAGGTAAGCCTAAACGATATTGAATCAAGATATGTTGATATCATGTTTTACTTAAATAATGGATATGCTCCTTCACATTTGAATCATACAAAGAAAAGAGCCCTGAGATTAAAAGCTAAGCAATATCAAATTGTAAATGATGTACCCTTTAGGATGAATTATGATTATGTTCTTCTTAGATGCCTTGAGAAATCTGAATCTGAAAATGTATTGCAGGAACTTCATGATGGACCAGCAGGTGGACATTACGCAGGAGATGCGACAGCACCAAAATCTTGCGCGCAGGCTACTACTGGCCAACATTATTTAAGAATGCACATAGCTACGTAAGAAGATGTCAAATTTGTCAAATTGTTGCTAGAAGACAAAGGAAACCATCATTTCCATTACACTTGGTCAACATCAATCAATCATTTGAACAATAAGGATTAGATATAACAGGTGAGATAATTCCTCACTCTTCTAAACAACATAAGTACATCCTTACAGCTACCGATTAATTTACCAAATGGGTAGAAGCAGTTCCACTCAAGTCAGCCAACTCTGAGAGCATCATCGATTTTATAGATCAATTCATAATTACCAACTTTGGCTTACCTTCTGCTTTAATTTTTGATAATGCATCATATTTTTCTGGTAATGCTATGACTAAATTTGCACTCAAAAAAGGTTTTAAACTTAAGTATTATGCCAATTATTACCTGCAAGGAAATGGTTTGGCTGAATCAACAAATAAAAACCTTATCAGAATCATTAAATAGACTATTGATCAAAATCCTAGAAATTGGCATAAGTCTTTGATGTACGCCCTTTGGGCAGATCGAATAACTCGGAAAACTTCTATTGGCACTTCTCCTTTTAATTTAGTTTATGGGAAAGAAGTGGTCCTCCCAACACATCTACCTATTCCTTCTTTAGCCTTAGTTCAATTCATCAAAGAAACTCCTTCCTCATCCTTGCAACTAAGACAATTGCATATTCTTAATCTAGAAGAGGAACGAGAAAAGGCCAAAATTACCCATGCGCATCATCAACAATTAGTAAAGACTTCTTTTTATTCAAACTTGGTATCTAGAAAATATTTTCAACTTGGAGATTCAGTATTGAAATGGGATAAAGCTCACGAAGAGAAAGGCAAGCATACTAAATTCCAACGGATGTGGCTTTGACCATTCCAAATTGTTGAAATCATAGGTCCATTGACTTTCATGTTACAAGACTTAGCAGGGAAAACAGAGTCTTTACCTGTTAATGGGCAGATCCTTAAAAAATACTTTCCATAGAAGATAACCTCCTCTATTTTTGTAAATTATTATTTTTAGTTTATTTTTTCTTTTTGATAATAAAACAGGTTGAAAATGTTTACCTTTGGTTTCCAAGAAAAGAATAGTGTCTCTTGTCAATTTTGTTTTTCGCTTGTATGAGTGGAGGTGGTTTGGAAAATTAATCTTTATTTTTGAAACATATAGTCAAGTGCTATACTTCTAAAAGTTTTACTTGTTCTTTTGTTTCAATTTTATAATTTTTTGTTAAAAACAACCTTAAGTAGAAGTTTGATTCATATCAGTCATGAAAAGTATCAATATCAAGACAAAGATTCTCTACGGAAAAGCTATTTTTAAACTCTACAATTGTCGTCCAGAACAACTCTTAAGGAACCAATGACTTCCTCCCCACTTTAGGAAATTGCAAGATTCAAAGAGTAATCCAGTTATGCACTTTAAAACTTAAAGAATAATAGGTCTCATCAAGATCCGGCTTATCACAATCATAAAGATTATAACTAATTGACATTGCCAAACTGCATACCAAAACAAGGTAATGACTTGAGATTGTTTCAATCAAAAGGCAAGGGGTCTCATCATGAGCCAGCTTGTTCAGTTAAGTTATAAATCAAGTGAATGGCACTGTCAATTTTGGCCACCAAACCAAGACATTATTCTTTAAGAATTAAAAGAAAAGAAAAAGAAATAAGTGTAGATGAGGATTTATCTTTGAAAATTGCATACTTCATGAGTAGGATAATGGATCATTGTT
The DNA here is from genome assembly GCA_000404065.3 of Pinus taeda. Taxonomy (NCBI): domain Eukaryota; kingdom Viridiplantae; phylum Streptophyta; class Pinopsida; order Pinales; family Pinaceae; genus Pinus; species Pinus taeda. Next base: position 47,412 of record APFE030268942.1, on the reverse strand, counting down.
GGGTAACAGGTAACCCTTTCGAGGCCATGGACGCCTGCTGGCAGCAGAGGTTCTACCTATGACAAATGAGTACACCTAAATTGATCTATGGAGATATCTTTGTTTTTATCTTTATAAACCACGTAATGACTGATGTAAGTACAATGACTAACTTTGGGAAGAAGATAATCAAAATTAGGATAGATGGAACAAGATGTTGTTGTTAGAAAATAGCACTGTTTACCTTATATTTCTACAATAAAGTTTGATTTTCCAAAAAACATTTCTATTTTAGAAGTTTCAAAAAATTCAAAAAACTATCAAAGATAACTGGTTCTTTCAAGTGAATCGCCAATTGTTGTGACCATCAACAACCCCTCTTTTTATTAGTGGTAGCAATAACATTAATAAATGGGGACCCTTCCAAAAAATCAAAACTTAGCACTTAATTATGCTTTTTTGTTTAAAATAAAACAAGGTATCAAAGTGAAACTTGCTAAAAACGTGTAATTTTACCTTTTCCATACCTAAGCGCTATATGGCCGTAAAACCCAAGAAAATCTTTAAAAACAGAAAGTCTTAAATAATAGGTAAACCTTTCTAAAAACCCGCTTGTCAAACAATAGTATCGCATCGCAAAAAGGTCATGGCAGGCATCTCTTATATAAAGAACTCCTTGAAAATGCAATCTGTGAGAATGCGAGATCTAAGGCCTTACCACCTCATCGCATATCGTTGATTTCAAATTTCGTAGCGCCACTTAATGTAAAATGCCCAAATATTGTGAAATGCGATAAGCTTCTCGCAAATCACATATCACAGCCGCCCAAAGAAACAATGGTTGTTAATGAATAATAGGTTTTTTGATATCGCGATCTGCGATATTGCGAAGCAAATCGCAAAATCACTTTATTGCAAATCTAAGGGCTCAGAGTTCAATGACAGTGTTTTCTGTCATTTGATGCAAAAGTTATGAGCATTAAATTTTAGATTAACAGTCCATTGGTGGTTATTTATTAAAAATGATTCGGATCAGGGTAAAAGGACCATCTCACGCAAGGTGATATCTTTGATATGATTTAAAGAATTAAAAAGCTTTCTCGTCACCTTATTTTTATTCGTTATTCACTATCATCCTTATTGTATCTTTGTTCTCTACTTGCAATTTTCAGGAGCAGTACGCAGAGCAGCACACAGAGCATAATGGGAAAGAAAGGCAAGGCTCCTGCATCTGAAAAGTCAAAAATGACTCCATTATTTACAGACACCACTTGTACTAGAGAAGTAGGGATTTCTACCTGGGAAGCCATGTATAAATTGTTAGAAGAGGAAAACCCGAGGATTATGAAGGTTACAATTACAGCAGATGGACGGAGCTCCTTGTTGTATACATATTTGGGCACTGCAACCCCAATCTTATATGTCGATAAACCATGTGCTCTTTAACCCCTAAAAAAAAGAATTCATACCCTAAAGGATCATGGTCAATTGATTACATCATTCCCCGAAAGTTCCACCTGAAAAACCACTCAGAACTGGCCAAAATTGGACCATACTAACTGCTCCTCTGTCAGGGTGCGATACATACTAACTGCTACACTAGCCAAGTGTGATGCATACTGATAAGGCCTTCTGTAGGGTGCGATGAGCGAGGATGGACAAATTTCCAAGATAGTTTGCTAAGTGGATGCTCATGGAATCTTTTAGAAACTTCTCTTATGACACTTGCCTCTCTGAATTCGCCCAGGGATGAGTAAGAGATCCAAGAAATCTCCAAGTGTAACCAAGAACTATGAGTGGAATGACACTAATCAAAAACCCAGAGATGACTCACACCCTTGCAGACATCTATAAATTGATCCCTAATCTGAGAGATCTGGAGGCTGGAATTTTGTAATTTGTAAGCAAGTGCTGATAGTTTGTCTTTAAGAAGGAACATTGTATTGTTGGGTGATCTTTCTTTTCACGAGGTGAAGAGGGCTTTGATGCTGGGAGGATGATGTTGGATCAGACAGCTAGGTTGTAATTCTCCCTTCTATTTTAATAAAGTTATTTGAGTTTTCCTCCATACAATCGTGTACTTGTGAATCTTATTATTTGTGAATGCCATTGTGTGTTCAATGTATTTCTGATTCTGCATTGTTTATGATATAATCGATCGAGATGCTTTGATGGTGTTTTGTTACTTTGTTTCTATAGGTATTCTCTAAGTGGGACAAGTAGGAGAGGAGTTACAAGCTCTGTCAAGGGGGAGAGAAATCAAGCAAGGAGTCAAGCGAAAGATTTGGGTTGGTCCCTTTGCTTCTCTCTTATCTATCATACATAGAGGAAATCGCAAACTGCTTTGATTGTGTGTTTCTAGGATAGCAGCTAATCCTAGTGGGACTAGCAGATCAAAAAGACACTAGTTTTTCCAAAAACAAAAAGGTGACTTCGTTGGGGATCGAATAGTTTGTTTTTTTGTTATTGATTGTTTGTTTTATAAACTATAGACGAAGCCTAAAGTTAGCCAGATAGCCTTCGAACTGCTCTTGCTCTACAATTACAAAGTAGATGAATCCTGCTTCAGTCAATCTCCGGTTTGATTTATGATTTGAAAATCTGACTTACAAGCATTCTATATGCCCTGTTGGTAGCTCAATAACCTCCTAATATCATGCCCCTGTACTTTTTTCTTTACTGTCCACAATAGATAAGCATAACTCACTGAAATTAGCTGCAAATTTGAGCTAAAACCCATCTCAGTTGTGCTCCCTGGCCCATTGCACTGTCTGTAACTGGAAGCCAATATGCTTCGCACTTCCCATGTGTAGCAGGTGAGATGCATCCCTATTTCTGTCAGGTGCGATGACTGAGTAATCTTATTTCTCTCCTTGAAATTTGGGTTTTTTGTCCTTGTTTTCAGCTCTGTTTGATTGTTTTGCTGCTTATGAATAGTATCTCATTGCTGAAGCCTCCTTGCTTTACATAGTTCAGCCTCCATTGATTAGGATTGGTAAATGTTTTTATGTATTTGTACATCATTTACAGTCCTTCGTTGAAAAGTTTCTTAAATCAAACTGTCATTTTGGTGCAAAAAGTGGCGTAGTTATCATTTTTTGTCAAAAAACAGAAGTGTCGTAAAGTATTCCTTCTCTAAATAGTCGATTGAACTTTTTGTTGTGTATTTGATTTGAATTGTTAATTTTTGAAGTGTCGAAAGCATTTTTCTATTCGAAATCAAAAGTATCGTTTAGTCTTCCTTTCATTTTGAAAAGAAATTGTCGAAATGTCGCTTTGAAGAAAATATTTTAGATCTCTACATAGTTTTCCTTTTTGGCATTCTTCACATTAAGGGGAATGAAAAACAAATACATGCATTTGCATTTGCATTTAGACTATGTGCGAAAAATGATTTAGGAAAAGCGCATTTAGTGTGTGCTCTTTGCTCTTTGTTTGAAAGAATTGTAATCTTCTTTCCTTAGTAGCTAGGATTTTCATTGCTAAAAACAAACAATGATTGTTTATCATTTGAGATTGCATATTTAGGAATTTTACATCTACATCACGTGGTGAACCTTGAAAGACAAATTTCTAAACAAGATCAACTCTAAAATAAATCTCAATGAACTTAACAACGATTTGGAACCTAACGCAACACAACTAGAGGTCTAGGCTAAAGACGTGTTCTGGCGCCGTAAAATCTAGTAACCATCATTTTCATCGAAGGTTGGGTGATTCCTCCTCTTTGATACGACAAGTATTAGCACAAACTTGTGCTCCCCATACCATCAAGTATATATTGGGAGACCACAATAGGCTTCTATCCTTTATCCATAGGAAGCCGTGTCTGCCGCCCTATCGATCGCAATGCACTGAACACAACATTCGGGAAGATTGACTGTCATACATAAGTCCTTGGTAGTTTCTCTTTAATTTATCACCAAGGTGTATATTGCAGTTTTGCGATTGGTTTGGTAATCCCTCTGTCTAGATTTCTAGAGTAGTCACTTTTGTTCCTTTTCGACTCCTTAAAAGAAAAGGTCCATCTGAGCACTTGTCACTTTAGGCTCATTAAAAATCAAAGGGGACTAGATTCATATTTAGCTTTTTCTCGACTCTTCAAAATTGAAAAAGCAAAGTTGTGTCAAAGCGTCATTAAAATTTATTAATTCGAAATAACATCCCTATTCCTTCGTTGGTCTTAGGTTGAGATAATGGAGTCCACCAATCAAGGAATCCCTCTTGAGGGGAATCCTAGTCCATTTTCTTCTTGGGGAAATATTGGTGCTCCATATATGGCCACATTGTCCCTTCCAGGAATCACAATTGGCCTGCTGGTATGGCTATTCTCAACCTCTTTCATTTAAAACACCGTGATTCCTCAGCAATCGAATCAACAACCATTTGATACTGAAGTTGACCCTTCACCTTCTACTTCGTTTGTTTCTCCCTCCCCTTCTTCCTCTTCGCTTGGTGAAAATAGTGATACTAGTAATCAAGTAGTTAAGAAGAAGAAGAAGAAGTCAGCTAAGAAAGGGGGCAACCATGAATCATTTGGTAAAAATCTGCACAGTAAATCTCCCAGATATCCTTGTGTAATTTGCAGAGGAAACCATTTTCATCGAGATTGTCCTTGCATTCCACGGATCTTGAGGGAATGCTCTCCCCGTTCACACCATCTGGTGTCTTCAACCTCTGGCGATCATGTTGACAACACACCATCAACTAGTGAAAATGAAGTTCCTAGACAGAAAGGAAAGTTCAAAATTCCATGTGGATTATGTGAAGGGGACCAACACCTTCCCTGTTGTCCTTTTTTGGATGAGGCCAAAAGAGTCTTACGTAACCATCCTACTTCATTGCAACGACTTCCATCTGGATACAAGAAACTCACCTCAAGTCCTATACTAGTTGAAAATCTGACTGACATAACTCGATCATCAGTCGAAACACCTATCGTTGAGACTGAACCTTCTAAGTCCATACCAGACCAAAGTCAGCAGGTCGATATGGCAGTCGACCTGGTCTTGCCTTCAGAAGGTCCACCTTCAGATGATACAATTTCCAAAGAGAATGAGAATGATACTATTCAAATTCTTTTTGTTAATACAGAGCCTGATGAACTTGGGGGCAATCCTCCCGTTTCTTTACAACAGGAGAAAAATTCCCCATTTCAAGGGGTTCATTCAACCATTTATTCGGTACCCCCTCCAAGCACTCTAATCGCTTCCTTTGATTGGAATCGACTAGCAAGATCCCGTCTTCCTTCTAATGTACCATTCTGGATCATAGTACAAGTTTACAAAATGATCGTGTCTAGCACTATCATAGATGAAGGGGCTTCAATGAGTATCCTTTCCTCAACTGCTTGGAAAGCGCTTGGTTCACCATCGCTTATGCCTATGACACAGAATTTTTCAGGCTTTGATAAAGGAACCAGTCGACCGTTAGGGATCCTTCCTAAGTTGTCGATAACTTTTGGAAGGAAAACCATTCACTTGAACGTGATGGTAGTCCAAGGACTATTATATTACAATCTACTCCTTGGACGCGACTATGTTTACGACATGGAAGCTATTGTCTCGACACTCTTTTGACTGATGTGTTTCCCACATGAAGGCAAAATTTTCACTATTGACTAGCTTTCATTTCCTGATTCAAGCACAGCTTCAAGACAAACATCACCCCTAAATGGTCCTATTGCGTCAAGAGTGTCTCTTCAACCTTCATTCCATCCACCTGATTGCAGCGAGTAGTCCAGTGAATGTAACGAAGCATAGGGGGCATGCACCCTGGTCTACTTTGGCAGACGAACCCAGCTGAAAAGATAGGTTTCCCTGTAGGTTATGTGATTGGAAGTGCCATCCCACACCATTCAATTTTTTCCACTCTATGGATGAAGCCAAGTATTTTATCTAACCACTGACGAAACCATCCTACCATATGAATTTCCCTGTATGTTAAGTGATTGGTATGACACACCACTCACCTTTGTCTAATTGGAGGACAAAGCCAAGCAAGTGTTTTTGTCTAATCGCTGATAAAAATCAATCATGCTTAACCACAGTGATTCCCATATGGTTACTGGAGACTTTCTTTTTCTCGATGCCTGGGGGCATGCAAACCTTTTTATGCAAGTGAAAAAATGACCAATTTCATTTTTAGATTTTTAGATTTTTTAGTTTTTTAGTTTTTTCAACTTCTTATATTAGGTGATTGATCTGATCCACCATTCACCTTTTTCTGTGTTGAAGACGAAGCAAAGGAAGCGTTTGAACCGTTCCGCAGACGAAACCATCCTACCTAACCTCAGTAGTTCCTTAGCTTTCTAGTTTTATAGCTTTTTAGTTTGGTCGTTCCTAGCTTACATAAAAAGAAAATATGAGCAATGTTTCTGCAAGGTTCAAGCTCATTAAAAAATAAACCCGTCGATGAGCAATATTTCCGCAAGGTACAAGCTCGTTAAAAAATAAACCCGCCAATGAGCAATGTTATCGCATGGTTCAAGCTCATTAAAAAATAAACTCGTCGTTGAGCATATGTTCCCCCAGAGTTAAAGCTCGTTAAAAAATGAACCCACCTTCAATGAACAACCTTTGTGATTGCCATACTGTCAGCCTGGTGAGCCTTGGTTTTGTTCTACCATCACCTCCATCCTTTTGGCCAATCAAACACTTCCACTTGATTGTTTACCCTTTGAGGAACAGTTGCAATGAGTGGTCCTATTAGCCACCCTCTTCACATCACCATGTTTTGAGAAGTTCCAAGCTTACCCAGAACCAGTTGCTACCCTAAACACCACTTGTTCCTCAAAAACAAGCCTCCTTTAAACTCTTTTCAGACTTATTAAATATGAAAATGTTGTCGAGCTATTAGCCTTTCCAGCTCACTAAAGTGATTGGAAGTGCCATCCCTCCTGTATGTTTTAAACTTTTCGGACCTGAGGGATTATCTCATGAAAAAGTTCAAACGCTTGTCTTTTCGGCTCGCTAAAGTTATCGAAAACTCATCCCTTTCGTATTATTTTATCCTCTTTTCGACTTAAGGGAATATGCTACGAAAAAGAACTACTGGAGTTTCCTTTTTTTCCCTTTTCAAACTCTCTAAACATGAAAAGGACCAAGTTATCCTTGTCGTTAAACTCATTAAAACAATAGCAACAAACTTGTCCACCCAGACAAGAACGAGTTTCATTGTCGCCAGGCTTGCTAAAACATAGCGACAGGTTTGCCTGAAGGGAAAATTATAAAACAAGCATATGTTATCCTCCTCAAGCTTAACAAAAATAAAGAGGTACTAGTCAACAATGACTGGGGAAAAAGGGAAGAAAACTTGAAGAATTTTAATGGTAGTAGGTCACTTTTGAACATGACACTTTCACTCCATCAACATGATTGAATCAAGGTTGGGTTATTCTGTTCACTGGTCATATCACCATTCGTCCACTGTACCATCCATCTTTTGGGGTTAACGCTACCAATCCATCTCATTGTCACCAATATGTTCAAGAGAAGTCATTCAGAGAATTCACCATCCAGTTAATGCCTTATCCACTGCAATACTTTCACCCTCCATTTTTCATGACCACCATTCCTGAACCTTGTATCATCAGATCGTTTTCACCTCCAGAAAATCATTTGCTACGTTTCGTGTCGTAGATGTGGGATACATTAAGGCCCTCCTATGACGGGTCACTTCTTGTTGACATCAGCTCATTATCCAAGAAGTTGACTTAGAAACAACCCTTTCAGTACTTTGAAGCTTGCATACCTCAATGGCAAGTTTCTCACTTCAGGCGATAGGTTTACATCAATGGCCTTTGACCAAAATATTTTGCATGGTGTTCGACATCGGATCATATATTCACACCACGTGAATTGTACTATAATACCTTGATAGTCATTATCATTATCAGTTATTCATCTCGCGCCTATTAACAGCTTACATTATTGGCTGGTAATCAGGAAATGTCTTTCCATGTTCGACTTCATGACATCTTTTCACATGGATCGACTTGTACATCGGGCGAAGATTGAATAAGTTTGAAGACCCCGGATCTAGTTTCATCCATCCAAACTGCGATATATTCAGGAATATAAAAACATCAAATGTATGCAGAAGCTGCACAGATGATCATCCAAGTTAAGGGATGATGACTCTACATATAAAGAATTACATGTCTGCAACTGCAAACGATTATCTGTTTTATGTACATGAAAATGAATTTATAAAGCTGAGCATGGGAATGCCTGCCTCAGCTAGATCATGAAAATAATATGATGATGATGATGTATTGTATTGTATCTTATAAAGGTCACCTTCCAGTTTGAATACCTCGGATCCTCAGATAAATCATTTCACCCGACATCTAAAGATTTATGACTTCATGCTTTAGGGAGCAACTGTTATAGATATATTTGGGCTCTACAACCCCAATCTTATATGTCGATAAACCAAGGGTTCTTTAACCCCTAAAAGTGTTGTTTCATACCCTAAAGGATCATGGTCAACTGATTACATTATTCCCCAGAAGTTCCACCTGAAAAACCACTTAGAACTGGCCAAAACTGGACCATACTGACTGCTCCACTGTCAGCGTGCGATGCATACTGACTGCTACACTAGCCAGGTGTGAGGCATACTGATGAGGCCTTCTGTAGGATGTGATGAACAAGGATGGAAAAATGTCCAAGATAGTTTGCTAAGTGGATGCACATGGAATCTTCTAGAAACTTCTCTTATGACACTTGCCTCTCTGAATTCGCCCAGGGATGAGTAAGAGATCCATGAAATCTCCAAGTGGAACCAAGAACTATGAGTGGAATGACACTAATAAAAAACCCAGAGATAACTCACACCCTTGCATACATCCATAAATGGATCCCTCATCTGAGAGATCTCGAGGCTGGAATTTTGTAATTTGTAAGGAAGTGTTGATAGTTTGTCTTTGAGAAAGAACATTGTATTGTTGGGTGATCTTGCTTTTCATGAGGTGAAGAGAGCTTTGATGCTGGGTGGATGATGTTGGATCAGACAACTGGGTTGTAATTCTCCCTTCTATTTTAATGAATTTCTTTGAGTTTTCCTCCATACAATAGTGTACTTTTGAATCTTGTTATTTGTGAATGCCATTGTATGTTCAATGTATTTCTGATTCTGCATTGTTTATGATATAATAGATCGAGATGCTTTGATGGTGTTTTGTTACTTTGTTTCTACAGGTATTCTCTAAGCGGGACAAGTAGGAGAGGAGTTGCAAGCTCTATCAAGGGGAAGAGAAATCAAGCAAGGATTCAAGCGGAAGATCTAGGTTGGTCCCTTTGCTTCTCTCTTATCTATCATACATAGAGGAAATCACAAATTGCTTTGATTGTTTGTTTCTAGGATAGCTGCCAATCCTAGTGGGACTAGCAGATCGAAAAGACACTAGTTTTCCTGGAAACACTCCTCTGAAGCATCCCTAACTAAGCTTGCATGCTCGTTTCTACATCGTATTACGACGAGGCTGAAGATACTCCCCTATACTGATATGGTTAAATGGGTCATAGATCATGCAGATATATCTGATAGAGAGTTCAAGACGGCCAGTCAACTAGTCCTGGGGTCATTTACCCCAAGCAATTTGAGATGCATGTACCACTTGCCAAAACCTCAGGCTTCCTACAACAAGTAATTTGTAGAAAAATTTGCCAAAGAGAACAAAGATTTGGTGGACTGCACAAAAAGTTGGTCTGCCAAGGAGGAGCCACTAAATAAGGACAAAAACGGTATGTACGCCACTGGCTCTCTCTGTTCTCCTTATTGCTTCACTACTGCAATGTTATGTAGACTATTTGGGAAGCCAGATATCAACAAGTTTTCATCAGAATGGTTGCCTTTATTGGATGCAGCCACCATAATGGATTGGGCCTAGATTTTATCAGATAATTTAGCCTCTACTATTTTAGGATATCGAACTAAAAGAATTTTTGCTCAGAGGGCTTACCCTCCATTCTTTTTAAGTGCCTACGTCATGGACACCATTTGTTTTGTCTCCGATTTTCCTAATGGGGTGGAAATGGACAGTACATAACCCTCTTCCTTTTTTGTTTATCACAAAGAATTGTGTGAATCCAATTTCATCCCACATTTCTACAAGATCTGTCATGGAGTGACGCTCCCTATTCATAGAATGCTTTACAACAAAGATGCCCCAAGATTCTCCCTAGAAGCTGAAGTTGACATTCTCCTTGTGGGAAGGTAGTTCGCAAAGGAATTATTCACATACATTAGGGTATTTGGCAGCATTGCCTCACCTCACATACTACCTTTGTATGTCCCCAACAAACTAATGGCCAAAGAGATAGCTTACTAGACCTATGGTGTTGGGGGAATGAGCAAAGTGCTCAAAGATTCTAAAAAGGCCATTTGGCCTCAATTCCCTGTAGTCTGCGGGGCTTTTGCATTATTTGATTTAGGTCATGCTTTTAAAGAGGTTGATAATATGCTATGTTTATAGCTACCAAAGTTCCAAGGCAGGTAGTACAATGATCCAGGTGGATGTTGGTGGCCACCCACCTATCCCATTTGGACCCCCACAACTGTCTCTTTCAATTTTTTCAGTTTCTTAAATTGTAGCACAGTTTACTATTTTTAGCAGTTTTTCGGGTCCTGAACTTCCGCAACTGTTTTGAGGCTCTGAACAACATTTTTTGGGAAATCTGGGGGCAACATGGGTCCATGGACCGATGTTGCCCTTCCCAGAGTTGTAGTGCTCAGGTATATCTTTCTAACGACCTATTGTACGCGTCAAACGAAGATCGTATGCCAAACCTAACCCTAGAAGATGAACGCCAAATTGTGGGCCCCGTTTTGCGTAATTTGGTACATCAACTTCCCGAGGTCATAAATTTGGCATACGATCTCCGTTTGACATGTACAATAGCTCATTAGAAAGATCTATATGATCCCTTTGATGTTGTAAAGAATTTTACTACAGTAGTCAAAATAAGAGTGTTTACTAATGAAGAAGATTCCTTTGACGATGTCTTTCTGCAGAAGCACACTTTCAGAGAGGTCTTACATATGGAAAAAATTAAGTTTGATCAAGAAAAAGTTAAAAATTTTAACATTTACAAAGAATAGAGGTTAAAGAAGGTCCCATTAGACAAATTGCATATTGAACTGATCAGGGAACCCACTCCCAGTATTAGCATAAGTGGAAGTTTAGAAGAAGAGAAGTCTAAATCCAATTCCGAAAAAGAATTGGTTGAAAAGTCCGATGATCAGTCCAAAAGTGAAAACAGCGAAAGTGAAGGGTCAGTTAAAGATATAGCTCAATCTACAGAGAAGCCTGATCAGCAGGTTTTGTCCCCAGAACAAACTAAAACTCCCACTTCCCTTCCAAAGCCAACAAAGCCACTTGTAGTGGATCTAGAAAAGGAATGGGAGAATTTTAATGAGTTAATCAACACTGAGGAACAGAGCGTAGAGCCACTGACAAAACTAGGAGGGACACCCACAGAAATGGTGGTGGAAGGGGCTACCAATACTCAAGAGACAGAGCATAATCATGTTGCTCCGTCATCCGAAATTGTACTGAAAATAGAGGAGATTCCTCCTCTGGATGTATTTTATAGCTCGTAACATAAGGTTGTCATCATGAGGCAAAGGAAGAAGAGAAAAATAGATTTCATGCTCTCTCCAAAGGCTGAACCTCTGGATGTCCTGTGGAGAGACCCAACTACATACCCATCGGAAAACCTAACTAGACTCTCTCAGATCGCAGGGGCATATGCTTCTACAACAATTGATAAAGCAACTGAAGTTCAAATTCTATTAAAAGAAAGGGAGGATAGGATTCTATTTTTGGAACAACAACTATAGCAGGCCAACATCAGTCAAGAGGTAGAGATACAATTGACAAAACTTCAGCAGGACTTCCAGCGAATGCAATTGGATTATCAAAGCAGTCTTGCAAATAAAGAAGAACAGTTATAGGCCATGATAGGACTGCATAAGGATGATCCTAATATTGAAGAATTTATCACAGAAGCACTTGCTCTTAATTCCCAACTCTTGCAACAGGAAGAAACACTCTGCCAAAAGATCTCGCAATGGAATTTCCATTGCGAAAAGAGCGATAACATTACAAACCAAGTCATAGAATTGCTACTTGATTATGATTTAATTTTTAAGAAGGTTTCTGACTTTTTGAGCTAGCAGAAATCAGATGAAGGAAAAAGAGCAGAATTGCCCAGAATCGATGAATCTCATAAAGAAATGTTATTTGCAAAATGGGATTCCCAGCTTAAAGAATCAGAGCAGGCGATGGAGGAAGCAGCGACAGCAGCAAACAATGTCATTGAGTGCATCAATGAAAATCTGCACAAGGAAAATTTGATATCAGAGACCACTCCAGGGTTCCTCCCAAAGGCACAGCAGCTTCAAACAAATTGGAAACAAACAGCAGAGGAAAAATTTGAGTCAAGTGAACAGGTAAACATGTTAAACTGGGACGCATACTAGCAGTACCTGGTAAAGCCACATAGCCAATGGATGAGCCTGAAATGTCTCATAACCTTCGCCGAGAAGATAGTTCCAGTGCTCGCCAATTCTGTATTTGTAGCACAATTAAAAGCTAAGATCGGCCAACCGATGCTCTTGAAGCCAATATTGGATATTTGCAACTTAAAAGAACAGATGCATGATTTATCACAGCTATAGTTTAGTTGTATTTTTAGTTCATTTTTGCTTAAAATGAGGAAGGTGGTTTAAACCTCCTCATCTCTTTTTGTAATGTCTATTTTTTTATTTCATTAGAGTCGTATTTAAACCCCTCTCATGCATTTAGAGAGGGCTCCAGATTTTTATCAAAAACAATTCTTCAGAATGTGCAGTTTTCCCCCCACTGAGGAGGTTTTGATAAAATTAATGGAACGAGATTTATTTTTATATAAGTTTGAATGTATGCTACTGAAATTCACTTTTGTACTCTTAGTGGATGTTGAGTTATTTGAAGATAAATCTATATTGCTGAAGCTCATGAGTAGAACCTATTACTAATGGTATTTTTATCTCCTAATACTTTTTGCTTATGTGCCAAGTGATAAATTATTTTCAGTTATTGATATATGAGAATATGAATGTTGAGTTTTCATTATTGCACTTCTATATAGTGATAACTATTCTTTTTATGTTGAGTATATGAATAAATCGTATGCGATATGTTTCTCATAATTGTTTCGGCTAATTTCTTATACGAAACAATCATTTTTAATGGATTCCTTTCTCGTAGTGATTGAATGAATTTTATTACCAATTGTTGTTGGAAATTGCTTTAGATCGCATAAGCGAAATGTTACTCCCGAGATAGTTTAAAGTTAGATGTTTTCTTTCATTAGAATAAATTGCACATGTTAGTTAAAGATAGATTAGATTTAGAATAAGCATTCACCCCACAAAACCCAAAAAGAAAAACATCATCCCAATAGCACACCATCACAAACATATTGGGAAACTGATCCCATCACCCCCAGTCGGAGCAACTATTCCAAATGGAAAAGGAGCTTCTTTCAAGGTCCGGACTGAGTGGTTATCCCCCTTGTTGTAGACCCGATTTCCGGGCCTTCAACAGGTCTTTACTGTTGTGATCCTTGAATGCATGCTATCTCTTGTCTTTTAGGAGCTCGATATTGAATTTGTTGTATCTATGTAATTTCAAATCTCTAAGGTCTAAATTTCATCCTGTGGTAGCCCTATGAGTCCTCTTTCCAACGCCATAGGTTTAATCAAGATTGGATTATTCAAGAAATAGTTATGCCCAATATCCCACAATGACATAATTATAGACTCGTTCAGTAAAGCGAACTTGTACAAAGTGCCACATGTCACCGTTGCAACCTTCGACCATGCAAAAGATACCCATAAAACTACAATCTATCCTCTTTCTGTCACTATTTACAAAATTTGAATCCAATGCTCAGAGAGAAAGTTATGACTATTTTCCCAATGTCACCTGTTTGACATGGAATTCGGGAGTCTGCAAAAACCCTAAATTCCTTAGATCATATCTCTGAAAATATAGCGAACCAAGATCTAAAATTCGGTCACGAGGTTCATCAAGATTTCAACTCAAATGGGATTTTCGGGAAAAAAAAAAAAAAAAAAAAAAAAAACAAAAAAACAAACAAACAAACAAACAAACAAACAAACAAACAAACAAACAAAAACAAAAAACAAAAAACAAAAAACAAAAAACAAAAAACAAAAACAAAAACAAAAATAAAAACAAAAACAAAAACAGACAAAAAAAATAAACAAACAAACAAACATTATTAATTATTAACTATTCAATGACCACAACCAATTATTAGTGCCATGCCACAACCCCATAGGGTTTTAGCCAGCTAATTGGGGTTACTAACTTCCAACAATAATATCTCTCAAACCGTAAAGAATTATGTGGCGTGCCATATATCAACAGAAACACCTCGATGATTAGAATACATATAAAATATCCTTGACTCAGAATAGAGTAAGTATGCAAGATCAGGGTAGCCCTTGGTGTTGATTGGGTTGACATCAATGACAACCACTGGTCAACAATCTCCCCCTTTGGCATTGATGACAACACAAGTACTACCCTTGTGACCATGAAACTACTTCCTACTGCCTTCTCTCCTCCTTTGTCATCAATGGAAAAAGGTAACTCCCCCTGACAAATTGTCATCCTACGAACATGTACACACCTCCACTCCCCCTTTCTACTTCGTTAGATAAGAGAAAGATTATAATGAGAACTTGGAGAATCCCAAGATTTTGGTGAAGATACTCAAATGCTTCACGAGGTAATGGTTTGGTAAAAATGTCAACAATTTTTTCTTTTGTGCCAACATATTCAAGTTTGATATCCTTTTCGATGACCTTCCCTCTAATGAAATGATATTTAATCGGAATGTGCTTTGTTTTGGAATGCATCATAGGATTTTTGGAGATACTTATGGCATTGGTGTTATTGCAAAAGATGGGAATAGGCTCATCAAACTTAACTTGAAGATCTTGCAAGGTTTGCTTCATCCAGAGAACTTGAGTACAACAAGTTATTGTCACAATGTATTCTCCTTCCATTGTGGATAATGAGATTGAATACTACTTTTTACTTAACCATGAGACAAGGAAATCATCTAGGTAAAACGCTGCTCCACTGGTACTCGCACGATCATCAACACTTCATGCCCAATCTACATCTTCATAAGCTTGGATTACCATATCATTTCCTTTAGGATACAAGAGACCATATTCTGTTGTGCCCTCAAGATATCAAAGAATTGTTTTGACGGCAATGATATGAGATTCTTACGGTGCTTCTTGGAATCATGCTACTTGTCCAACTGCCTGCATCACATTTGTTCGAGAAGTTGTCACATACAAGAGACTACCAATCATCAATCTATACAACCTTTGGTCCACATCCTTTGATGAGTCTTTTAAGCTTAACTTGCAACCCATTACCATTGGGGTAAAGATTGGCTTGAATTCTTCCATCTGGAATTTCTTGAGCATTTCTTTGGTGTACTTGGTTTGATATATGAATATTCCTTTATCCTGCTAAGAAATATGAAGCCCTAAAAAGTATGACAATTCACCAAGCATAGACATTTCAAACTCACTTTTCATTTTTGTGGAAAAGTATTTACTTAATATGTCATCACTACTTCCAAAGATTATATCTGATCTATTATTGAATGTTAGTTTTTCTATGCTAATTTCAAGTTCAAATTTATAAACAAATGCTTGCCAATTGCTTCATGTGCATAGGTTCCCTTATGGTGTTTCTGATTGAAAATAGGTAAATTTATCAAGTTTTATGTTAAATTCATGAAAAAAATAGCATGAAAAACAAGTATTGAACAGCAGCAATAAAATATAAATCAAACCATAAAAATGAACACTTAACACAGTGCTTTGATAAAGGAGTTCACCCCTCCTGGGCTACATCTCCTTGGTCCAGCTTCCATGGCTTGGGCCTCTGTATTAGCTCAATAATGGAAAAAGTGATTTTTACAATGCTCTACTGCTCCTGAAACCTACTCAATGTGCTCAAAGCATCAAAAAAAGATAGGAACACCTTTTTATAATCTCAATTTGGTCGAATTTTACTCCAGTTATGGTCAAAATTGTTTTCCCTAGTAAACCTCCTCTAAAACAGGAGGAACTCCAGTTAGTCCTGCTAATTTTGGAGGAATCTCTGAATTTGGTCACTCCATCAAATATGCCACCATTCTAACTGCAGTTTAATTAAATGTTTAATTACATATTAATTAACACTAATCTAGATTTACACAATTACTGCAGAGTTAGGATAAACCGTTGGATTGGCAGTTACAATAGCGGACACGTGATGTAATAACCATGAACAGTTATGGTTGGAGTTGTGGTTTGTCGTTAACCGTTAACTGTAGCCACCTGTCGGATGGATTGTTCACATGGGAGAGCTGGCCTGCAGGCTGGCCCTCCTAATCCCCAACTACAACTACATTAAACTTCAAATATATGTGGAGACTGTAGTTGGCTCAGGACTTGAAGCGTGGTGTAATGGTATGCCTTGTGGTTTGATGGGGGGAGGTCACGGGTTCGACCCCGCTGACCTGCCCATTATTTTTTCACACTGTGCATTGATAGGCATCCTTTGGGGAGGGACACATGGCGGCTTCTGTGCCTGCCACTTGTCCCCTCCCCATTAGTCCACCATTAACCAATAAAAACATGCCAACGCACCAAACCATAAACCAACTAAAACTTGACACTTGGCATAATCTAAATGGATGTTGACCATCGTTGACTTTGCACAATCACCTATCACGTCAGTAGTACAGACTAATGACTGTGCAGTGACTGCACATTTTTTTTTCAAAAATTCCTCTATTTGGCAAAGCGGTCAGTAGGCTCTATCTTCCTCATATGAACTTTGTTTTGAATGAAATGAGTTATGTTGGGATCGTATCACTGAGACAGATGTGATCGTTCAAGTTTAGAATGATTCCAAGCACTTTTATTTTTGACCTAATTTTTGCCCCTAATTCAGATTCTGATCAATATCATCCACATATACTTTGATAATTGTTAGGTTATCTCGATCCACTTTCACATAAAGATTTATTTTTCAGCTAGTATTTGCCCCTAATCCAGATTCTAATCACTCCTTCCCACTGATAGGATTTTGGACCCACAAAAGATGGTTATCTGAAGAGAGTTGAATACTCTTCTCCTTCCCAAGTTCTATCAACTAATTCTACTTGAAAAAAAAAAAAAAAAAAATCTCCATGACAACCACTTGGATTCAATGACATTCCTTTCCTTGAAAATGACTTGGAACTTCAACCAATGTTCTCCTTTTCTTGCTAACACAGTCCAACACTTGTTGGCTACTTGTTGATTACCCTGTTGTACCAAAGCAATCCCTCAGTGCTTGGAAAGCTGGCTGATGGCCTTCCCATTGAGAATCATGTTCCTCCTTTGCAACACATGCACTCGATTCAAGCTTCTCCTTCGAAACCACTTTTCCAAGTTAATCCCATCTGAGTGAACTAAAAAAATGAGTTCCAATATCAGTAATAACAAGAAAAGAAATGACCATTCTTTTACCTCCACGGTTCCAAATTCCACATCTTGAAGAATGCATTCACCATCTCTTTCGCTTCTTGGTGTCAACACATCAAATCACATTGTAGACCATTTGATATTTTACAAGGGTTGCACACTTTTTTGGCATTTTTGTCCAATTTCGCTTCTTGATTCCATCATCCTCCAATATTAACATGCTGCTCATGTCACGATTTGAGAATGAAGGCTAATCATGAGCCTCTTGCTCAAGTGTGGACCTTCCAAAATCTTGCGACATCTTGTCAGAAGAAACACACTCATATTGTTTTTCAAATTTAATGGTGTTTGAAAAACACTCATGCAAGAATATAACTTGACGACCTCTTCCTTTTGCTTCTTTAAAGCAACAAATGTCACATCATGTGAACATCCCCATCTACTCTTACATCTTGGTGTATAAACAATCTTGGTGTTTAGTCGATGGTTTACTAAACACAATTCGCCAAAACATGCTTCTTTAAACCAACTAACTTTCAAATCAAGCAAAAGCATGTACAAAAACTTGACGATTTACAACAAGAATTCCACATTCTCATGACAATTCGTCACATATCCCTTTCATCTTTGGAGACAAAATCAACTCTTCCAAGTCGATATAACATATATGTAATATTAAATCAACCACACAAGTCGACACTCATGCATGTGAAAATGATCAACATTCTCAAGTTGACAACATACGTGTTAACAAAGTAATCAACCAACACAAGTCAATCACTCATGCATGTTCAAGCACAATGAAACTATCAAAAATTCCACTGTTCGCACACACAAACTCTCATGCATGTATAACAATTCTAAACTCTCTCACAATTGCAATCACAAGTACAAGAATCCCATTGGTATCTACAAGTAATTAAAGAGTTGAAATAACCAAATTTGTTGCAATAAAGCAAGTCAACATACTCCACTTTCGAACACCTTCTTGGCATGAACATGCAATTTCAAGAATGCCACATGCATGAAAATTTGTATTTGAAAATTGCCATCTTTGTTGCATCTAAGTGAGTCAACATAACTCTGCTTTTCCAACATCTTGCTTCATGCAACATGCAGCATACTTTCAAGAGAAAAGAAATGCATCCAAATAACAAGGAAATGCATCAATAAGGAAATGAAAATATTGCCTTATTTGCATCAATTATCAAAATAAATTCAAGGCCTTAATTGGTTACAAAATCTAACCATCTCCTTTAAAACCATTTTAATGGCACTTCTTTCAGTTGCACTTCATCATGTGTATCATCTTGACCCACATCAATTATAGAATCATCTTTTTCATTCTTGCCAAAATCTCTCTCCACTTCTTCAAATGTCATGGATGACTTGTTGGATGTAACGTCCAACACTTGTCTACAAGATGATCCTGCTTATGGCAATGAGTGCAAAATAATTGCAACTTCTTTTCAAAATGGTTTTCATTATCCAATGGACCTTTTGGTTTTTTGTCTCTCTTGTTTTGAAAGTTTCCTATGTATGGCTATCCTCTTCCAACACCTCAAAATAGTATGGTTATTCAAACCACAAAAAGAACATGTAAATTTTCTCTAAATCGTATGTGAAGATTTACCATGTTTATCATAATCAAAAGAAACTTGATTAAAGGAAAATTTATACCTTTCACATTCACCTTTGTCTCCTTGAGGAGGTGAATTTGATGAGGTAGTGGCTCTCTTCAGAATACCAACAATATTTTCAATTACCTTAGAGCTTTCAACATCCTCTTGTTTTCCGTTTTCACTAGTTGCATGCTTATGAGCATCCTCTTGAAAAGTGGGTATAAAACTTTTGCATTCCTCATGAACACAAAATTCACAAGGTTGAGGTAATTAAAATGTAATGAAAGTCCTTCTTGGAACAACTTCATGTGTCCCTTGGCTTTGGAGCATTCTCCATCATGTTGTCCATAACCAAGACCCAAATACCTAGGCCTTTCCTCAACAACAATTGGTTCAACTATGCCTTGTGCATGTTTTCCTAACCCTTTACCTTCATAGTCCATCTCCATCAATAATTTGGACCCTATTCCTCTAGTGTGTCTTTCAAAATCACCAAAACTTTCATTTTGAGAGGAAATTGAAGATAAACTTGAATTGCATACCTTATTTTCATGCACGTACTTGGCAAGGGTTTCCTTCACATCATGGATTTGATTCTCCATATCATGCATCTTTTCAAGAAGCTCTTGCTCCTCCTCCTTCATGACCATCAACTGCTCTTTAATAATATTTTTCTCCTTCATATCTTCATATAGCTCTTGCACCATATCTCTCATGATGATAAACTCTTGCAACATCTCTTAATCAAAGAATCTTGCTAAGGAAGAGGGATTAGAAACATCACTTGTTGAAGTTGCCATCACACTTGTAATGCATCAAAAAGCTTCACAAATCTGCAACCATTAAAACCTTATTGGCACAAAACTCAAGAAATCAAGCAAATAAAATTTTTCTCTCATACCAACCTAATCTGTTATTGAATGTTATTTTTGTTGTGCTAATTTCAACTTCAGATTTATAAACAAATGCTTGTCAATTTCTTCATGTTCATAGGTTCCCTTATGGTGTATGTGATTGAAAATAGGTAAATTTATCATGTTTTATGTTAAATTCATGAGAAAAATAGCATGAAAAACAAGTACTGAACATCAGCAATAGAATGTACAGCAAACCATCAAAATAAACACTTGACACAGTGTTTTGATAAAGGAGTTCACCCCTCATGGGCTACATCTCCTTGGTCCAACTTCCATGGCTTGGGCCTCTGTAATAGCTAAATAATGGAAAAAGTGTGTTTACAATGCTCTACTGCTTCTAAAACCTACTTTAATGTGCTCAAAGCATCTGAGGAAAAAAAAAAAAAAAAGGAACACCTTTTTTTAATCTCAATTTGGTCGAATCTTTCTCCACTTATGGTCAAAATTGTTTTCCCTAGTAAACCTCCTCTAAAACTGGAGGAACTCCAGCGAGTCCCGCTAATTTTGGAGGAATATTCAAATTTGGTCACTCTGCCTAATATTACTCCATTCTAACTACAGCTTAATTAAATGTTTAACTGCGGATTAATTAACATTAATCTAGATTAACGCAATTACCGTGTAGTTAGGATAAATCATTGGATTGGTGGTTACAATAGTGGACACGTGATGTAATAACCATGAATGGTTATGGTTGGAGTTATGGTTTGTGGTTAGTCATTAACCGTAGACACCTACCGGATGGAGAGTTCACATGGGAGGGATGGCCTGCGGGCTGGCCCTCCTAACCCCCAACCACAACTACATTAAACTTCAAATATATGCGGAGATTGTAGTTGGTTAAGACTTCAAGCGTGGTGTAACGATATGTCTTGTGGTTTGTTGGGGTGTGGTCACGGGTTCGACCCTGCCAACCTGCCTATGATTTTGTCACACTGCACACCGATAGCCATCCTTTGGGGAGGGACACGTGGCGGCCTTCAGGCTTGCCACTCGTCCCCTCCTCATTGGTCCACCATTAACCAATAAAAACATGCCAACGCACAAAACCATAAACCAACCAAAACTTGACACTTGGCGTAATATGACTGGATGTTGACAACCATTGAATTTTCATAGTCACCTGCCACATCGGTAGTAAGAACTGCTTACTGTGCAGTGACTGTACATTTTTTTCAAAAATTCCTCTGTTTGGCAAAGTGATCAATAGGCTCTATCTTCCTCATACGAACTTTGTTTTGAATGAAACAAGTTATGTTGGGATCGTATCACCGAGACAAATGCATTTGTTTAGGTTTCAAACAATTCCGAGCACTTTTATTTTTGAGTTAATTTTTGCCCCTTTCAAATTCTGATCAATATCTTCCACATATACTTCGATAATTGTTAGGATATCTCGATCCACTTTCACATAAATATTTTTGTCAGCACTTCCTTTCTTGAATCCCTGTTGATGTATATATCTGTCAAGACGAGCATACCAAGCCCTAGGAGCTTGTTTGAGACCATATAGAGCCCTCTTTAATCTGCAAAAGTAGTCTTATTTGTTAGAGAGTACAAAACCCTCGGGTTGTTCAATGTAAACTTCACCATTTAGAAAAGTTGACTTAACATCCATTTGGTAGACCTTGATTTTTCTCGAGCAAGCATAAGCAAGAAACATTTTGATAGCTTCCATTATGGCAACGGGAGAAAAGGTTTCATCAAAATCTATTCCTTCAACTGTTCTGCTCCCCCTGAACAAACTTCAAGGAATCAACAAGCCAGATTGTTCAATATAGTGAGTCACGTAACGGACCATCTTGACATGAGTCATTATCTGAAGCAACTGCTAATTCCTCAAGATGTTTTTCTTTTATGTATCCTGAAAGCACAACTATTGAAAACTTTTTATCTGCTTTGTCTTCTTGTACTTGTTTCCTTTTCTAGACCTTCTTGTTCCTGCAATCTCGAGCCATGTGCCCATAGTTATGACACTTGAAGCATTCAATGTTCTCCACGGGTGATTCCATCCGATAGTTGCAATTGCGAGCGTTATGGCCATAGTTATGGAATTTGAAACATCCAATGTTTGGCCCATATAACATGTATTCTCTTTTGACAAAATCATCGTGGAACCCATCTCGTGATCCTGTAAGCTTGCTTCTAGGGTTTTGCAAACAATGATTGTACTTGTCAAAAACTTCACAATCCCTAGCCATATGTCCATAGTTAACACATAAAAGGAAATGACCATAAAATGAACGTGCGTACTTGTATAATTCATTCGAAGGTGGTGGTCCTTGATAATTGTCCTTGTCAACAACTTTACAATCCCTGGTCATATGTCCAAAGTTAGCACATGAAAAACAATAACCATTAAATAAACGAACATACCTAGAAAAATTTTCATTCTTCTTTGAAGGCAGTGTTGTAGTTTGTTTACATCCTTCATCCTTGACTGTTTTGGAATCATTCTTCAGAGTTACAACGTTCTTCTTTGGTAATCGTCTTCTCAATCTCATTGTGCGAAGATGTGGAGCTTGTACCTTCATTAATTGGAACCTCACCTACTCTTTTTTCAAATTCTTTATCTGTCCTATCCATAACCTATAAATGGTCCTTTTATTTGAGCTTTTTGATCTCATTAAGCACTTCATCAATTTATTCTTGCTTTTGAGCAAGATCTTCCTTCTTTTTTTGCCTCCTCAACTTGTAGCTTGAGAACAGTGGTCTTCTCTACTTCTCTGTTGAGAGCCTGTATATGTTCCTTCTGCTCCTCATTTTCAATCTTGTGCCCACTTAGTTCAGAGGAAGAGGTTTCCAATTCCTTCCACTTTTGGTCAACTGTGGATATGTACCTTTGATCATATTACTTCCTTTCAATTTATACTTCCTACATCTGTTGTTTGAGCCTGCTAATATTTGCAAACGTTGTGTCGAGTTCTTGTTGCTTCTGTTGAACTTTTCTCTTGAGTTATTTTTTCTCGTTATTGACTTCTTCCAATTTAGTCCTAAGACTGCTAATTATCTTCTCAAACTCTTCATTTTATTTGATCACTTCTTTTGTTGTCTTCAATATTGCTTATAAAATCCTTGTCTTTTCCTTTTGACTTTTGAGTTCCTTTATCACATTGATCACTTGATTTTGAAACTTTGTCTTACTTATTTCTCCAATTTCTTCATCATAATCAGAAGGATCTAAATTTTAAATAACTTCTTGACCTAATTTCTTTGTTTAATAGAGATTATGAATCTTTTCCTAAAGAGATTTAGTTCTTGAACATTGACCAACTTTTGTTTTCACAAATTTTGGCAAAACATTCAAAATTAAAATCATGACCTTTTGATTATACCTTTTAGTTGCATCGGTAGATGTGTCTCTAGAAACAATTCATTCCCATACTCCATGTGCCTGCAAATGTATTTCCATCCTGGATTCCATTATCTAGTAATTATCTACATCAAAATCAAGGGTTGGTACACAATACTCACTTTTCAGATTTTGTTGTACCTATACCTTCCTTTAAAATCCTTGCAACCTGCTTCTTTGACTTTCCCATCTCTATGTTCTGAAAACTGTCTTCCAATGGTAAATATGTTTCTGAAGGAACCAAGCTCTAATCCCAATTGTTGGAAATACTAAGAGGAGGGGTGAACCAGTATTCCTTAGCAATTAGCACTTTTAAATCTTTTCAGAGCATTAGTTAATCTTCAATTATTATTAATGTTTATGTTGTAATAACAGTAAATAAAATAACATAGTAGGCATAAGAATTTTAGGTGGAAAACCCCCTCTGGTTCAAAAACCACCGAACGCTTTTCTAATAAATTCTTTAACCTTTAGCCCCAACTGAAATGAAAGCAACAACTTCCTATAATTCTATAATAACATTCTTCTCCAGCTCCCACTAGAAGGATGTCCCAATGTCCTGGTTTCTTCAATAATCAACTAAATGGATGCCCCAACACCTTAACGAGCCACGACTCACCCTAGCACCACCCTACCACCCTAAAGTGTTCACAGGCCCCAACCTGTAGGCAACTTCATACACCTACCTAGCACCTCCCAACCACCCTATAATGACTGAAATAAGACAAGATTGCGGATTCCTAAACCAGGGACAACAATCCATGATACAATAAGATGTACAATGATTTTCATGTACATGACCAAATACCCAATCACTCTATGACCTGCAACCCAACCATGACATCATCCCAACAGTGACTCCTATACCTCCCAACACTACCTCTTCGACTCTAGGTAGAATAACTCTTTCACAAATGACTCTTTTACAATCTTTACAATGATGACTCTTTTACAAATGACTCTTTTACAACTTTACAATGATGACTCTTTTACAAACAACTCTTTTACAATGATGACTCTTTTATAAATGACTATTTTACACCTTTACAATGACAACTCTTGGCCTTAACAATACTTCACAATATCTGGATGGTTTTCATGTCTTCAAGGATTTCCCGTTGCAATGCTTCCTTTGATTTGATACTTCTGCTCTTGAATTATTTCTTGATGTTGTACTTGAATCTTCTTCTACCTGCATCCAAAATTTGCCTAGCAAAACGAATCCCAAAACAAAACAAAATACCCTTCAACTTACCTCTGCCTGCAAAACACATGTAAGTGCATAATAATGAATAAATACAAATTAAAATTACAATGCGTACCTGAAGTGTGCTTCTCAGTTTGTTGTTGACTTGTTGCGGTAGTAGAAAAAGACTCCCGCTCTTGATATAGGCCTGGGCTCTATGCAAGACTATATCCAAAACTGACCTAAAGATATATACAATCAAAACTGATGACAAGCCCTAGACTTGTGATGGACTAAGTTCTAAGTACAACAACAGAGACCATTCTATCAATTATGACAAGAAAAGTAACACGAACTTACAACATCATATAGATGTAGCAGACTTTGTGTAGCATCAAATGTGTAGTATCAAGAATAGGACATCTGAAATGTGGTAACAAAACTAACTATGACATACAGAGACATGGATATATAACCGAGACCATGTATATACTTATGTTGTCCTATAAAAACTTATGTCAAAGATGATACCCAAAATTCAAATGTAAACACTAATCATACATACCTTGTTATAGGAGACTTACCCTTGACTTTTGATGTGTGGTCCTTATTGCAGTGATCCTTGAATGCATGTTTTTTCTTGCCTTCTAGGAGCTCGATATTGAATCTGTTGTAGCTATGTAATTTTAGATCTCCATGGTCTAAACTTTTGTCCTCTAGTATCCCTGTGAGTCCTATTTCCAACCCCATAGGTATGATCAAGATTGGATTCCTCAAGAAAGAGTTATGCCCAATCTCCCACAATCACTTCATTATAGACTGGTTCAGTGGAGCGAAATTGTACGAAGTGCCATGTGTCACTGTTACAACCTTTGGCCTTGAAAACGATACCCAACAAACTAAACTTCATCCTCTTTCTGCCACTATTTACGAAATTTGAATCCAATGCTCAGAGAGAAAGTTATGATGATTTCCCCAATGTCACATGTTTGACATGGAATTCGGGACCCTGCAAAACCCTAAATAAAATAAATAAATAATAAATAATAATAATAATAATAATAAATAAATAAATAACAAAAAATAATAAATAATAAAAAATAAAAATATAAATAAAAATTTATAGCGAAAATGCCACGATGACCTGTTTAAAGCCACAAAATCCCTACTAGAGGAGGATAAGAGGGTCACCATTTATATAAATTTCTTGAGTTAAGAGGGTCCTCAACAAGTGAATTTTGGAGGTATTTTAGGAGAAGAAAAAAATCATTATTAATTATTGGCTATTCAATGACCACAAACAATTATGAGTGCCATGTCACAACTCCATAGGGTTTTAGCCCAGTAACTAGGGTTGCTAACTTCAAACACGAATATCTCTCAAACCGTGAAGAATTATGTGGCGTGCCATATATCAAAGAAAACATATTGACAATTAGAATCCATCTAGAAAATCCTTGACTCAAAATAGAGTAATTTTTCAAGTCAAAATACCTATGCAATATTGGGGTAGCCTCTGGTGTTGCTTGGGTTGACATCAATGACAACCATTGATCAACATCACCACCATTCCAACCACCGAACACCCAAGTTGTACATGTAAAAATTTGATGGCTCTAAACCTGCAGTCTGGGTAGCACAAATGGAACAGTATTTCTCCCTCAATGATATCTGTGAATATCAAACTAAAATACATGTGGGAGCCCTTTACTTGGACCAAGAGAGATGGAAATGGTGGCAGTGGCATCATAAATTTTATCTCAAAAATCAATATGTGATCGCTTTGACCGAGAATATAATTTTTTGGGTTGTCTCACTAAGCTTCAGCAAACAGGAACTGTAAAGGACTACATTGAATCCTTTGAGAAGTTGGCCATCAGAACTAACAATATAGGAGATGACTTCTACTCTGAGTGTTTCATCAGTGGCCTAAACGAAGCCATCCAAACCCATTTTCGAATGCACACCCTAGCTACTTGATTGGATGCTTGCAAAAAGGCCTTATAGGTGGAAATCTCTTTAACTGCCTAGTCCAATCGTACAAATTTTGTCGCCAAGGCGCATCCCACCCAAACACTTAAGGTTCAAAAGGTATCACCAGCAGAAATGGCCGAAAGAAGAAAACAAGGACTGTGCTACTATTGTGATGACAAGTATTCCCCTGGAAATAAATGAAAGGAACCAAAATTCTTTCAAAATGGTGCTACTGATAACAGCTCGCATGAGGAAGCTCCATCCCTTGAGGTGCCCGAGGATGAAGTTGGGGAAACCCAAACCAACAATGATCTCACAGCTACGCCATATGATTCGATTATCTCACTCCATCCTTTGGCTGGAATTTCTTCTCCTTGAACTCTCAAAATCCAAGGCTTTATTAAACATCGACCAGTAGTGGTTTTGATTGATAGTGGCAGCACTCATAACTTTATCCATAAGCGAGTCACAGAAGTTGTTCATTTCTTTGTGCAGGAAGTATCTAATTTCCAAGTCCTTATCGTTAATGGGGGGACCATGAAATGTGAAGGTTGTTGTGAAAATACCAAGCTTGAGATGGGATACTACCACCTAAAGACCCACATGTTTGTTATTGACATGGGTGATTGCGACATTGTCTTGGGTATTGATGGATTCACATGTTGGGCCCTATCATAATGGATTTCTAGGAGTTATATATGAGATTTAAGCAGAATGACCACATTCATATATTACGAGGGCTCCAGGCAAGTGCTCCTACTATCATCAGCTCGCATTGAATGGAGAATATTTTGAAAAAGGGCCATCACGGAGTTCTTTCCCAATTTAATGCCATCCAAGCCATTGAATCCATTACTCCTAATATTCATCTTGAGATGCGACAGTTCTTATATCGCCACTAGTGGGTAGTTTACAAACCTAAAGAGCTTCCACCCTCTAGGGGTGAACATGATCGTAGCATCCCTTTGGTCCTGGGGGTCCAAGCACCTAATGTGCATCCATATCAATATCCTTTCACCCAAAATAATGAAATTGAAAAAGACATCAAGGAACCCCTCGAAGTCGGTGTTATTCGTCCCAGCATCAGCCCTTATTCATCTCCAATGGTCATGGTTCTAAAGAAAGATGGACAATGGCGCATGTGTCCAGAATTTTGGGCCCTCAACAAGATCATTATCGAGGACAAGTTTCCTATTCTGGTTGTGGATGATCTTCTTGATGGACTACATGGTGCTCAATTCTTTACCAAGGTAGAGCTTTGCTCAGGTTATCACCAAATACGCATGAAGGAAGTAGACGTTCCCAAGACTGCCTTCCAAACTCATGAAGGCCATTATGAATTCTTGGGTCTCTTTAATGCTCCATCTACTTTTCAAAGCCTCATGAACCACCTGTTGAAACCATATCTCTGAAAATTTGTCCTAGTCTTCTTTGATGACATTCTCATCTACATCCTAACCTAGGACAAACATCTTCAGCATGTAGACCTGATATTGCAACTGCTACGGGATCACAAATTATTTGTCAAATTATCCAAGTGCTCTTCTAGCATGGAAGAAGTCAAGTATTTGGGACACATTGTGGGTCGTGAAGGAGTGAGAGTTGATCCGAAAAAGATACAGGCAATGCAAGATTGGCCCCAACCAAAAACCTTAAATATTTTGAGGGGATTTTTGGGTCTCACTGGCTACTATTGAAAATTTGTCCGTAATTATGGTTAAATTTAGAGACCCCTAACTAGTATTCTCAATAAAATTTCATGTTTTAGGACTGATGCAGCTTAGCAGGCCTTCTTGGCTCTCAAACAGGCCATGTGCTCCACTCTCAAATTGGCCCTAATAGACTTCATCAAATCTTTTGTGATTGAATGTGATGCTTCTGGTACTGGTATTGACTTTATATTAATGCAAGAAGGTAGACCATTGGCTTTCACCAGCCAACAACTAAGTGGAAAACATCTGGGTCAATCTACATATGAGAAAGAAATGATGGCCATCTTACATGAAGTAGAGACCTGGCAGCCATACTTGTTGGGGCGATGTTTCCAAATCTGCACGAACCATCAAAGCCTAAAATATTTACAAGAAATGGCATGACAATGTAGTATTTGATGTTTTATCACACCAATTTGAGGATGAGAGCATCCTGCTACCAATCTCTTTGCCCATACCATATTGGATTGAAGAGGCCCACAAGGAATGGTTCTCCCACCCATCTCTCTCCCAACTTATTAATAATTGAGAGAAGATCCTAATTCCTCAACTGACTACTCTTGGAAGGATGATATTCTTTGCTACAAGGATTGAGTAGTTATATCACCGGCATCCACCCTCAAAACCCACATTTTGGATGAGTTGCACTCTTCTCCAACTGTAGGGAATTCAAGCTTTTAGAAGACTTATTCTCACGCTCGTCGTTATTTTCTTTTGGAGTAGCTGAATGTGATGTATGTCAATGCAACAAAGGGGAAATAGTCAAGTTACTGGGAAACGTACAACCATTGCCACTCCCTACCTCTATCTAGATGGATTTTTCCATGGATTTCATCACTAGTCTCCCAAATTCGGGAAACAAATCCTTCATCATGGTGGTTGTGGACATACTTTATAAATATGCTCATTTTTTCACTCGACCACACCCATTTACCGCCATTATATCTCATCTCAAAGATAATCTACATCAAGCTCATAATTGAATGATAAACAAGTAGACCAGCATCGTTTCGAGCGTGCATTTCAAGAAGGGGACCAGTTATTCCAACCACTGCAAACATAGAAGAAAACATATCTCAAATAAAAGGGTTGACAAAAACTAGCACTAAAATTCTATGGACCTTATCAGATACTTCAGTGCATAGGAGAAGTCGCCTACAAATTGGCCTTGCCACCTACTTCAAAAATCCATATGGTCTTCATTGTATCATGCCTCAAGAAAGTTGTGGGGAATAATTGCAGAGTTCAAACAAGTCTACCCGAATTGGATGGGGAAGGCACACTTTGTCTCCAACCAAAACAGACCCTCGATACTCATGAAAGACATCTCCACGGCTGCACAATCAAGGAATTCCTCATCAAGTGGAAAGACACCTCTCTAGAAGATGCGACCTAGGAACTAGCCGCTATTCTTCAGCAGTTTCTGCAACTTCAGCCCTGAGGAAAAGGCTTCTTTTGATAGGGGAGGGCATGCTAGGGACCAAACCTAACCCCTTTATTTATGTAATAAGCCCAATGGGCCGAGTCAGAGTCATAGTTAGTTAGAGATTCAATAAAGCCCGTATTAATAATTGTAAGTGGTTGACCCGCAATAGATAAAAGGGTCCACAGTTAGTTGTAAATGGGCCATAGTTAATAAATAAACTGGTTAACTCGTGTTATGCATGGGACCACTAGTATTTAGGATGTTGGATGTCATTTAGCTATAAATAGTCTTAGTAAGTAAGGGAAAGATCACCAAGTCTTATTGTAATCAAGCTCTGCTCTACTATAGGTTGCCCCCTCGAAGAGGCAAGTGAACATTGAATCTGTTTCTAAATAATATAATAATTTGTAGATTGTCTCATTGCATTCTGTGTTATGGGTTATATTTCTTCGTATTTCAAGTATTTTGAATTTCTCATGGGTCAAGAGCATAACATGCAGACATCATAGTCAAATATTTTAGTCATTGGATGTTAATTTCCTTCTCCATAGTTGCATTTTTCATGATCTCTTCTTTTACACATTTCCTCCGAGGAACTTCCAATTATAGTTCCTTCAACTTTATCAACCACCTCATATTTCATATGGGGACATATTATGTTGATTTCATCTAGCCAATGTGTGAAACATGCCTTCATGCGTCCTTTAATAGGAGGAGATCCTTTCTTTTGATCATTCTCTTGAGATAGAGCACTCATTCTTGCAACCATATAACATGACTCTATTTTATCAAGTACAAGCATACATACCTTATTCTTTCTTTTGGTCATCTATACTTCCTTAGACAACTTCATTGATTGAAATAACTTTAATCCCTTGACCCACTTCACTTATTTTGACATCATACCATTATCCCATGAATCCCCTACAAAGTGGATTTCTCAGTGAGACATTTGCTTCTTCTAGTAGGTGAATCTTCCAATGAAGATTACAACGGAGGATCTTGATCATCCTCATCCTGTAAGTGCTCCCTTTTGAATGATGTATGATGAGCTCTATACTATATGACTTTATTTTCCCCATAAGTATTACTTATTTTTCTAATGAGGTTACCAAGAGCTACATCCTTCTATAGATGACAGCCATAGACTCTTGTTTCAGCAATCTTTAAAGCTTCTTATGATGATGTCAAAATCCCTTGCTTTTAATTATATGCTTCTATGATGCTAACTACTAACATGATGCATCCCCTCATGCTTCTAATGATCCCTATCATGATAGCTTATACTTTACAAAAGAAAACTTGAAAATAACTAGGTGAGGAAGACTATCCTAATATAGTAGAGATCTTTTAATTCTTCTTTCTTGGATTTCTTCTTTTCAGCTTCTTCCACTTATTCAATGATATGGGCTTCTTCTCTTCCTCTTTTGAGGTTTTCCTTCTTGAGTTTAGGACAATCTCTCTTGTAGTTCCCATATTCTTAACATCTATAACGTTGGCTCTTTTCCATATTCTTCTTTATTTTTTGAGGACCAAATTTCCCAAACTTCCCTTTTCTTTTTTCCATAGTAGCATATGCTTGAGTTTGTTCATTTGATGCTATATCATATTTTTCCTTCAACCTGGTTTCTTCAATTTTGCATAGTGACCATATATCATTAAATGGAGTAGCTTCCTTCTTCCCATAGATACTAGATGTGAAGTTGCCCCATTCTTCTAGTAATGCATTGAACACTATGGTAGTCATCTCTTTGTCATATATTATCTCTCCCAATTCTTGTAGTTCATATCTTATTCAGAATATCCTCATAAAGTATGAGTTTATTCCTTATTATTTTGATATATTCATCTTGGAGAGTTCTTGCCTTAACAATATTACTTCTCATGTAGTGCTTACAGAGAACAATTCTACAAGTTTGCCATATATTTCTTTTGATGTTTCTAATTTTGATACATAGGGAATGAGGGGATCCTTGATGGATTCTATGAGAATCCTTTGGGCCCTTACTTCCCCTTTCATATACCTTGCAAGTCCTTGAGAATATTCCTTTGGAGGTTTGTTGATTGAGACCTTAACATGTTCCATGACCTCATTTTCTATTTGATTCAAAACTGTCCTTTTCTTCCATGCAATAAAGTTTCAAGCCCCAACTGTTTGTTACTTTCTTTGCAAAAAGACATTTTGACATATTCAAATGTAGACATAAATATACTTACTTATGAAGATGCTCCTTCAACCTATTGCCCTATTTAATTTTAAGATGATATATATAATAGAAAAATTATTCTTGATGAAGATGGTTTTTTTCAAAGGTGATCATTGACTCCAAAGAGAGGGAGATCACCTTGAGTCCTTTAATGATGCCAACTGCTCCTTTCTTATTTCTTCTTTCTTCCCTTGGATGAGAATAATTCAAGATGCTTTGATTTGATTATTTCTTCAATTTAAGTAGAAGTGGGCTCCTTTGACATCTCATTACTTGTGATGATGATTTGAGTGAGGATCCCAAGGGTGCTTTCACTGTAGACTTATTCTTTGATCGATCTAGTGTTTTAGCACTTCCTTCAAGAAGATGATGTAGCCTTTGTCTTCAAAATTCCTTGGAGATGAGAGGATATTCTTGTTTCTTTCATTCCCTTGATATAATTCTAGAACCTTGATCTTTGAGGTCTTTAGTGTCCCTTGTTGAGTTGTCCTTTCTTGACTTGTTACCTTAGATCTGAAACCATGTTGAGAAATCTAGGGCAGAGAGATGAGGTGATTTCTCTAGAAATGATAATTTCTTGTTAATAATTTTTACTTTCTTAACTAAGTTATTATTTGACTTGTTTATTATTATGTGTTCTTATTCATCAAATAGATACCAAACCAAAAAGAACAATGATGCAAAGGACACAAGATTTAGGCTATCCACCAGGGCCAAAACCTATCCACGACTGAGAGGAAAACCCACTGAATTGTCTTCTTATAGAATGTTCAATTGATGAGCTCCAATACCAAGACCCTTCACTAACAATCCCTCCAAGACCAAGTCAACCTTTTCTTGAAGATGTTGTAATTTATCCTTCCTTTCTTCACCCTTGATCCAGCAACTCAAGTCTAAATTTCTCAGCCACTATCTCTGCAATTTTTGGCTACTTGTAGATGACTGCAATTTTCCAACATGTTATTGAATTAGGGCTACTCAAGCTCTCCTTCTCCTTCGATTGACTAGGGATGGCCTCTTAGTGACTCTCACCTTCACTCTAGCTCTTCCTCTTGCCTTGTTTTAGCCTTCTTGGAATGATTGTGATCTGAACTTGAAGCAGGTAGGAAACCCTAGTTTCCCTCACACGTTTGAACAGAATTACCCAAAACAGCCCTAAAATATACTTGCTCTTCCTTCAACCTTTATCTTCTCTTCTTCTCTTGGATGTAAGGCTTCTTTCTTGTCCTTCTTATCAATTTTCTTGTGTGAGAGAGTTGTTATGAATGAGGCCAAGTGCCATATATATCGGCTTCCTCCCCATGCTTTGTAGGTCAACTTAAATTGACCCTAGGCTGACATGTCACCTTTATGTAGGATTACTACTTCATTTGATGGCCAAATTTCTTGTAGCACTTGGACTTGGTCTTGGAGGGTCTCTTGACTCTTAAAATGATTCAAAATAAATATGTAACATACCCAAGAAGGGTCTGTCATAAATGAAAAAGACTCAATTGACTTTATGACTTAATGATCAATCCTAGAAGGCCCCAATGGGAGCTTGATCTATTAAATAAAATTTGTCTTATATGAAACCCTTGTGTCAAGCATAAAATAATTTTATTTTTATTTTTACAAAAAATCATGATTACAGATGTCATTATGAAGACCGAACCTAGTTACATATATTAATAGAGGATACATTGACGATGTAGTCTGCATCGCAGAAGAAGATTTTAATCACAATTGTTGTAATTGTTTTACTAACCAACTAGCCATATTAGAATCAAGAAATAATACAAGTCTATTAGCATGGGGGCCTAGTTTAAGTTTGGCAAGATAAATTTTAGATCTAGGAGCATTAAGTAGTATCTTATAAAGGACTTCAGATTGGGAAAAAATAAGTTGTAGTTGTCGAGCTCTAAAGATAGCATGTTATTCTGTGAACACTCCTAAAAGTGAAACATCTTTAGATATTGTGGGTTGTAAATATTTCAAAAACCACCTGTGAATAAATTCATCACGGAAATAAGCCTTGATAAATCTCTTCCTTTTGCATAACTCTTGAATTTGTTCATAAATATGGGTGGCCTTTTCTTGCACAAAATTAGCCAAAAGTTCAGTTCTGGTATCATAACAGACAGGGAACAGAAATTGGTTGAGAAACATTGTAGCAAAAACACCAAATGTAGGAAATGACCCACCCTTGAATTTGATATACCACTTTGTCATATTTCTAGTTAAGGTGCATTGAAAGAGTCTCAAACTAATTGAATCTTCAATCAAGGAGTTTGATGAGCACCATAAGTGGAATGTGGTTACATGATCAATTGGATCCTCACCAGACTTCCCTTCAAATTTTGGTATATTAGATGTAAGTTTGGTAGGGACCAGCGGCCAACCTAGGTTGTAATAGATCAAATAATTAGTCAATTTTGAAAGATATAGAAAATTTGGGGTTGCCAAGAATGGTAATCACAGAGAGACTATGGAATTCCAAGCTCTAAGAGTGGAATTCCCAACATTTGAAAAAGAGTATCCTAGATTTTGAGAGGCACCAAGCTGCTAAGGATTACTAGTAGAAGCAACTGAACTATAAGGAAACCCTTGTATCCCAAGGGTATATGGAGGGTATCCACCCCCTACTGCAGCATTACTAGCCATAAGAAAATTTCCTACAGGTGGAACATTATATGAAGGGGCGAGCCCTTAGTAGGGGTTCCAAGCACTATCCAAAGGAGGAAAAACCTACGAAGTACTAGAAGTAGGGAAGGGCATACTCCCTTTCTGACCAAATAAATGAGAGAGATTACCATACCCAAAACCACTAATAGAAGGATATACCAAGACATGGCTCCATTGAAAGGGATTAATGAGCATATCTAGAGAAAGGCATTGACCTACATTCAGCGTGGACTAGAAGGAGGAGCATGTCCACTTTCAAATGCAAAACCTTGTAAAGATGTTGAACCATTAGCCATCGAAGTCATAGATACCGAAGTAGTAGAGGGTAAAGTTGATGAAATTGAAGGAATCCCACTAGATGTCATTCCAAAAGTATAAGCACTAATGAAAGGAGCAGAAGGTTGGATTCCCCCACTCAAACCCGGAAAGGAGGTAGAGCCAATAGCTATCGTGTTAGGTGCAATAGTATAAATATAAATAGTACATCCTCCTATGGTTGAAGAAGCAGTACGCACACAAGTCATATCAGTAGCCACATTTTTTCTACTAATATTGGCCATTAAGAAAAAAGAAGGTGAGTGAACAAGGCTATCCTATATATGGGTTAAAGAATGTATGTATGATAAAATGTAAGGAAGATGGGAAGGAAGAGGTTTTTTAGGAGTACCAGGGAACCTTGAAATGTCTACAATTTCTACTTCAACTTTCGATTGGAAGAGTACTCTAGTAAGAACCGAAGTGTTTCTGCCCAGATTATGAACTATACTAGGTTCCCCCTATCTAATAATATCCCTCGATGAAGGATTTGTATTTGTTGTGTTAGCTTATACTGGTTCAAAATAACTAGCATCATTACTTATATGCCTTCTTAGTGAAGGCTCGGCCCTTAGAGGTGAAATCCCATGAAGCCTTCTAGACTAATGAACTGGTCGATAAGCCACCTTAATATATAAAGAAAAATTAAAAACTCAAATAAGCTAAGGAAATCTAGGAGCACAGAGCAGCCTCTAAAAAACTCCTAAAGATACAACCAAGCAAACAACTTCCAAGTATTTCCACTCCAAGTTATTAGGAATGAACACCAAAATAAAATAAAGTGAATAAAAGGACCTCCTATTGGGATGATGAGGGCCCAAGCCTACCATCCAAGGTGTCAGAAGCAGTTATGTTGACCTCCAGACAATAGCCTTTGTCGGTGAAAGTACCCAAGCTTCGTCAGGGTACCCTCCAAAAGTACTATGAAAGTGATACAATGTCTTCCTCAGGTACCCCAGGCATCCTCCCACCCATAGTCACCTATGTGGTCCCTAAGAAAGGCAACTAAGTTCACCATATCATGATCAAAAGTCGGCTAGAACAATCATGGGTGTGTGATCCAACAAGCAAAAGAGGGGGTATCTCTCTTTCCCCATCTTCACACGTCCTCATAGTTGACTCCTATCTTAGAGGAGCTTTCTCGAATAGCTTAGCAATATTGGATTTCCACTCTCTAATCAACTTATATACTTTTCAGTTTGAGTGGCCCTTGAGAGTTTACTCTCCACACTCCTATCCCAAGGCCCTAAAATGTCATATACTAGTTGATGTTGCTATGACAAAAAGAAAAATTCTAGTTCATTTTAATTTATGTGCTCATTTTAGTTGGTTGTTATTTAGGACGAGGGAAAAAAAAGTGCAACTGATGATTTTTTGACGAAAAAGAAATCAATAGAAAACCTAGGCTACATGAGAATGCAATGCTTCTTTATCTTAAATGAAATAGATTTCTACAAGGGTTCTACGAGAAACTTAATAAAGCAAAAACTCTTTTTCTTTTTCAATTTAGCACTCAGTCATTCAAAACCTCACAAAAAGAGCTAAATTATGTCCAAAATTCATCTAACCTAATGCACACTTGCATGTAAATGCAATATTCAAAAAGAGACCTAAAGGTAAACAAATGTGATCAAAGAGGTAAAGGCCAATTCAAACATGAAAGAGAAGCAAATCCCAAAGTAAATAGCACTCCTCAAAGAAAAGAAAAAAACAAATAATAACCTTAACACAACAAATTTCACATTTGTTAAAACCCAAAACACTACTGAAACAAGAAACAAAACAAAAGAAAGCAGCAAATAAAATGTTTTTCTTTTTCTTTTAAATATATTGAAAAAAAAACTAAAAATTTAGAAAGTGAAGGCAATCAAAAATCTTAAGACCAAAGGTATGAATAAGACTCAAATCCACCTAGTCACAAAAGATCACAAAGATTAAAACAGTAGTGCAAACGAGAGACTTGACACTTCAAGAACTTGGCCAAAAATATATAAAACTCTAACAAGTAGAATGACTCTAGAGAACTGAAATCTCTCACTCATACAAGAATCTCAATCCCCTTTCGAAAACATGAAAGAGAAAGCAAAAGAGCCAACTTCCGGGTTACAAGGGAAGCAAATCAAATTATGGGTTATCAACAAGTTCAAGAGAACCAAATATCTATTCCAGAGCCATGGAACAGCCAGATACCTCACAAAGAAGATCTAGAACCCAACTTTAGACACAAAAAGCTTCAAAAATTGAAAACCCTATGTTGACACAAGCATTTCTCCAACAAGAGGAAAGACATCAAAAAAACAGTCAAGGTGATTCCAAACCTCACAAAGATCAAGAAAGCATAGATAAACTTGGTCAAAACCTCAGATCTATACTTGACTGTTGAAATATAATTTAGAGTATATACATGATTGTATGTGAAGAAACAAGCATATACGCAAGTTTCTTTGGAATAAATTGTGTATGTATGCAAATGTCTATAACAAAAAGCGTGTATAAAAATAAAACTGAGGAAAAATAAAAAGAAATCCCAAATCTAAAAGATCAGGTTGAATGACCAAATTACTTTAGACTTAAGAAGACTAGAAAAAACTGAGAAACAACAAACTAAACCCAGATCAAAGAAAACAACCCTTCAAGTAAATATGTTGGCTCTGTGGGCCTTGACCCAGGTTCAACATTAGTCAGCCAAACAAATCCTTACACAATTGGCCCTTTCGGCATCAGCCCACAAAGCGCGGACCGAAGTCTCACCTGAAGCAGTATGGGGGATGATAGAACCAAGTTTCTGCACCCTGAGATGGTCGTGATGTCGGTTTATACCCTCTACCCCTACTTTTGCGTAGGTCACTAAGCCTTAGGGCTCTATCAATCTACCCATTATTTCACCCTTCAGTACCTCCGCGAAGGTGTACGATTGACCTTCGTGCAGCCCTAACCCATGGTACATGTACTTTCACGTAGCTATGACAATGTATTGTGTAGGTTCGCAAGTTATCTCAAGTGTTTTAGTTATCTTACTAATTAATCACAGTTAGCATCGCGTAAACTAATATCCTTACTTGTGTTCAATTAACCGATATAATCACATACATTTGCGCATCAAATAAACATTGTCAATTAAACCAAAAATGCAATATAATCATATGCATTCACAGGGACTAAATACACAGTAATTGCATAATACTTCTCTTTATTGATATCTTCCAATTTAATACAAACTCTATCCACCCTGCACACACAGTTGCAAAGGTCCACGCACTCAGCTAAGGACTTCCACCCTAGGCCTCTGTGGACTCAGCTGCAGAGCCTCTACCTATGCTAAGACCTAAAACACTTAGACTTCTCTACCAAAACTCCAAGGCTTCTTTTTTCTCCTTGACTGACTAGAGCTTACTTAATTAACTCTTTTTTATACAATTCCATGGTCTGTGGACCATGGGTATATCTTTACAACTGACTTGATACTTTATAAAATAAGGGCGAACAACCCTTTAAGACTCTTGACACCTTCATGCTTCGCGACCACAAAATGTAGAGACTTTACAATTTTATTACAAAATTATCCCAAAATATGGGCGTTTAGCCCCAAAACTACTCTTGGGGGAACCTGTTCCCAATAGGCCCCCAACACAAACATGGTGACTCACCCTCGAGTCACTCTACGAGCGCGGAGATCTTGGCGTGAAGACCTCCCAACTCGACTTGTATGACGGTAACCTCGGGGTGCACTACACAGCCGCCTGCTTCACTTATTCAACCAACTGCTCTATCTCTAGTCCTGAACTGTTAGCCTGAAGCTTATGTTGAGTCGCTTGCAGACTAGCAAGCTTGCCTTCAATGGAGGTCGTGACCGAATAAGCTTCATCCAACTAAGGCTTCAAGCGTGCCTTCATTACTGCCTCTTTGTGATGCGCTGCATCTACTTGTTCCTTCAATGCTTTTGCCTCCTACAGCTTCGCCAATCTCTGTGTGAGAGTAACAGTGTGCGTTGTACCTTTTACTTCGGCATAGCGTTATTACAGTTCTTGCACCTCTGTCTCCAGTCGTTATACATTAGGATCCTCCCGTGGATTCATCAGGACCTCAAATGACTATTCAAATAGTTGTGTGCAGTCTGCTACTGCACTGTCTACTACTACTATCGCCTCTGTGACAGCAGTTGTGCACTGCTCCTTTACTTTCGGTGGATCTGTAGGTTCAGCTCTAGTTGAACCTTAGCCAGCTTTGTGCGAGCATCGCACACCCCTATAGCAAGCTTGCGAATAGGCAGCTCGACCGGTTCTCCCTCGGTAATAGCCAACTCTGAGACCATTCGACATGCTTCCTCCACGACCTGAACTATCTGCTTGTTTCGGTCGGTTACCTCAACCATGATGGCGATGGCAGAGTCTCGTTGTAGGGCCAATTGTACATTATTGATCTGTTGTTCACTAATCACCTACACAGCACGCTGTTCGTGGGCCCTCAGCTCCACGATCACCCCATCCTGTAGTAGGTGGAGTGCCTCACCAGGAAGCGCTACCAAGTTCAACCCCACTCCCTTTAGGGCGCTGACAGTGGGTCTGTCAGCTTCGTTTTCTGTGGTCAGTATTCCATCCGGCAGCAATATCGCTCGGGATTCCTTCACACACAGTATCTCAATGGCTTCTGAAGTACTGATGGCGAGGCTGGTGGACACGACGCCAGTCTGTGATGCACGGATCTGTAGCTCATGCAGACTCATCTCGACGGCCCCTAATAGTTGTTGTTGCTGCTACTCAAATTGTTGCAGTACCTCTACGGTGACATCCCACACCATGTCTCCATTGTCATTCAAATCTCCCTCTCTTAGGGTGATTGAGTCTAGCGACATTTTACCGGCTTTGGATTTCTTCCGCGGCCCCACTTTTTATTGTTCTCTTGGACGTTTGATGTAGTATGACATTGTATGCGGGTCATCTCCATGTTGCTCTATTTTCTCGTCTGTTTCTTCCTCTGTTTCAAGCGAAGGTGACCTCGCACCTTTGTCAAAGCCGCGCTCGGTTATGCTTGTCTGCTTTTCCGCCTGCTGGGAGGCATCGCGCTCTGCCTGGGCCTTATCAGCGGCCTCCTTCTTCCTCTTCTCATCTAGATATGCCATCTTGAGCTTGACCTTCTCCTTTCTGCGCTGCACAGTGGACTTGCTCAACCCCACTGTTAAGTTTGAGGCAATGCGCCACTCTGTTGGCCAGTGATCAAGAACTACATCAATGGCGTCTTTTGTTTCCAAGTAAGGCAACTCATGCCAATTTTTCTCAGGATCTTTCCGTGCCCTAATCGTGACATGCTAAAAGTTTGCCTTGAACTCCACGTACTCTTGCAGTTTGGCAAACACAGTAGGCGACAATCACAGTTTGTGATTGATAGCCATGCATATATTCATTTCCATCAAGATCTAGAATATCTTGCTATCCTTAATGCACTGAGCATTCTTGGTCACCCACAAAAAAGCGTACTTCACTGCTTCTCGTAGGTCCGGCACGACCGATGGAAATTGACTATCTTCCGGCAGCTCCCAGGATACCAGCACAATGGACAGCAAAAGCCACGCATAGTGGAAGGTCTTGCTGAGCTCTTGTGCCTCATGGCAGTTCGCAAGGAACTCATTGCAGAGATAGCGCGCCCAATTAAACTGGATTCATTCGGCACATTGGGCTGCTAGAGAAACGCCTGGTATCAGAACTTCATTTGCACGACACTTTTGCATAACCTTTCCTACCAAGATCTGTGTGGCCACCTTGACTACAGGGTCACAGATACTCGAGATGGCATAGCCTCGCAGCTTCTTTACGAGCTTGAATTTCTCCTTCATGGCCTCCATGAGGGCCAGCTTGCCACCTTTCCCACCAAACATCATGGTCGTATTTTCCCCTGTATAGGGCAACCGCTTGATCCTATGGATCAACCTGTCAGTGATGGGTATTGGCTCCTCTAGCCACAGACACCCATCGTGCACCAATCATAGCAGTTGCTTGATGACCAATACTGTAATGGGTGTGCAATTGTAGTGCGGCACCCATAGCAGGTTGAGCAGACCTGCCTTGTCTACATCCCTGAGCCACTTTCGTGGTTCCAATGCAGTCATCTCAGTGGTTTTGTCAACAACGCGGTGCATTAGCTATTTTGTCGCCAAGTGCGGGAAC